>JARACY010002942.1:0-37528 GCA_029255725.1 Scrobipalpa atriplicella | reverse complement strand
GTTACTGCATTCTTTATCCTCGGGAAGAGGAGGTAGACTCCTCTTTGGTCTCCGAGGGACCACGCACTCTGTCGCGAAAAAGTTGACCTCCTTACACCTCAACATATCGACGTCGTACGTCGGCAGCACTGGGAAGGCGAGTTTAACCATCATGGTTATAGTTGGTATACAATATACAACACTTGTTTATGAGAGCAGAGAAATCGGTCAACAAACTGTGAGTTCACTTCTATAAACAACGCAACGTGCGATCGTGTCCGACTCTTTTGCGCATACTAAGCGCGTCGTAGCAAGCATGCAGCGATAGTATATTTTTAGTCCGGCCAATGAAAACAAGTATTTAATTGGCCGATATCTTAGTAAACACAAATCGATGCCAAACGGGAACTACTCTACAGTGAAATGTTAAAATGAGCAGTTAAATATAACAATAACTTTGTGGAACCGACACGTGTAACACGAAACAACTGTTGTTTTGGAGACAGCATTTGTTTTCACTTGCAGGAATTAGAAATTGCTGTTTGGTGATGAAAGAGTCGTGGGAAGAGAGTTATTTAAAAAACAAATCAATTAACTGTGGCCAAGAAATTAATCTTTATATGTATAGCGAGTTTGTTGTTACGTACTTTTAACACTCATAAATTAGTTTGGCTGACTGGCATAAAATTAAACATCCAACAAGTCTTGTATTGAGTGAAACCCGGCTGGTTTTAAGATATAGATATTTCTATCATATTCAACTTTGTATTCAACACTGTTTCCTCAGCAACACAACACATAAATGCTACTGCGTTTTATTACGCTATGCACTACACATGTCAACCATGTTTATACCAGTTTACCACCTGTCATCAAGGAAGTTGATCAACGTAAACTCAGGCGCATGCCCCGATCACATGCGACTTCTATACTACTGAAATTTCAATTAGATTTTTGTTATGAACGGGATTATTACCACGATTATGTTTATTGTTACCCTCGATATTTCGGAGTTGTTTTCAAACTCCATGGTCACGAGTAGACTGGCGATGCGAATGTTGACGTCTTCTAAGGGAAACCATATCGGTCTACCCTCTTTCGGACGCGACGACTGCGTTCACTTTGACTTCTACCATTGTCACTCACTAGTTTCTCACGACACACTACACTCACGGTATCTACTCGCGATTTCGACCTCGAATCATTTTTGCGGTTGTAAACGTTTAACACTGGATTCCACGCACCGGACAGTTTAAAAACCATCTTCACGATTAAAGTTATTGTATTTCGTGATCTCGATTGCTTCTCGCACTAAACGCGGTATATAGTGGCGTTCCGTCGACAGTACTTGGGGGTTATGTAATTCAATCCAGTGGTTCGTTTCGGTTTGATTAAGGTGTTCAGCAATGGCCGACGTCCGGGCATCATTGTTTTTTCACAGCTCGAATGTGTTCCTTCATGCGGTCGACAATGGTTCGCTTGGTCTGACCGATGTACGAGCTCCCACAGCTGCAATTAACTTTGTAGACGCCCGGAGTTCGAAAAGGCAGCTGGTCTTTAGGTGAACGAAGCAGTTTTGCTATCTTGGTGAAGGGAGTAAATACAGTTTTAATGGAGAACTTCCCCAATAACCTGCCTATTTTATCTGTTACCCCCTTTCACGTAAGGCAAAAACGCTGGTTGTCGTTGCACTTCTGCTGCCCTCGCCTTCGGTGTGCGTTTTGTATTAAAATAATGTTTGATACGTAAAGTACATTGTCTAAATATAAAATTAATAATATCTTTAGATAGCTATCAATGGGCGCTTTTCCACTAGACGGCACGTCAACGGCAACGGCGACGGCACGGTACGATCACGACAATACAATATCGACAATATCTATGGGAATCGATGACATGCCGTGACGGTGCCGTGCCGGCAAGTGGAAAAGCGTGTCATATAATTTCATTGATTTTCATACATTATCTCACCTACGATATCGTCGACGGTACCGTGCCGTCGCCGTTGCCGTTGACGTGCCGTCTAGTGGAAAAGCGCCCAATCTGTGATCTGTGATATTATGTATTATCGTAGGTTAGTTTATAAGTGTTTTTATAATAAAACAATATTAAAATATCTTAGTCGTTTCATTGTTTGTCTTCACTTTTATAGAAACCCTACACATGTAAAGTAAAACCTTACATAGGTAAGATTATTATTTTGATGAATTTAAAAATTACTTAACATACTTTATTTAAAAGTGAATTCCATTAAGTAATTATCTACGTAACTTAAATTCACCTAAAAGTAATGATTTGCATCAAATTCCTCGAATTTCTCTATTGACTATTTGGGAAGAAAAGCAGTTCCGACTGGCATATTCTATGTTTTTAACGCTCCAAACCTAGCATTCAAGTTATTGCATACACTTCATATTGCTGTAAGTTAAAAGTTATGGCAGCTTAATTAATATTATACTAGTAAAGGTACGGCACGTAAATTTATTTTTTACCAGAAATAATTAGCTAATTAACTACATACTCAACACAATGGGTGTGCCTACATATATAATCTATCAATGAATAATCAATCATTATCTACAATCGCTTCTGACCCTTACACCGGGTGTAAGGGACATCATACCAGAAACTGATAGGGGTTGTTAAGTCAACGTAACTGAACAACTTTCACTAGGAAGAAGGGAATGAAAAAAATGGCTTTTACATACAAATTGTCTAATGGAGGTGGTCATTTAACGAACGGGAAAGTCAATTTTTCTTTCATTTCCAGAAAGAACTTCCTGGTGAAGTTTGTTCAGTTGCGTTTACTGAGCAGTCTTTGGTACGCTGTCTCTTACACCCTGTATAATCTATCAATGAATAGTTAATCATTATCTACAGTCTCTACCTACAGTATCTTTGGAGGCAAAAACGACGTCTGTTCTTATCTTATTTCTTAGGTTATTATTATCAATGCATTTTATGACTGACTAATAATAATAATGCCGACTGTCTGTTTAATAACTTGTTTAAAACAAGCTTTATATTTATCAGACTCTATTTAAATATTATTAATTTGACGTAACGTCCTAATTTATTATTTAAATGACGTTTGATTTAAGAAAGAACTTTAAAGCATTGGGCGCTTTTCCACTAGACGGCACGTCAACGGCAACGGCGACGGCACGGCGAGATCACGTGACAATATCTATGGGAATCGATGACATGCCGTGACGGTGCCGTGCCGGCAAGTGGAAAAGCGTGTCATATAATTTCATTGATTTTCATACATTATCTCACCTACGATATCGTCGACGGTACCGTGCCGTCCCCGTTGCCGTTGACGTGCCGTCTAGTGGAAAAGCGCCCATTGAATAGTGAAATGTAGATAATATTTAATATGTTGATGACAAACAAAGGAAATTAAACATGTATGTAGAGGAAAAGTCTGGTCTTCAAAAAGCAATCGGCATAAAATAAATACTTAGTAACTAAGTAAAACCTTTATACTGCACACATTTTCTAAATAGTCCCTCATTCATAACATAAGTTAATACCTGTGTTTAATCCTGAAAATCCTGGTACGTGGGGTATAGTCCTGAAAACAAAAAATAATATAACTAAAAATTCAAAATTGAAAAAGTTGAGGAGCATGGAGTTCACGATTTAGGCGCAAAGTAAGAGGATAAGTACATAAAGTTATCTACTAGACTTACTATTACAATAATCTTAACTCTACATGTTACTATAATATATACCTATCTATTATGATATATTATATCTCTTCCATGCTGGACTGGGAGTGATAGAAAAACATAGAATGTGCCAGCTGCATCTCCTCCCGGGCATGCTGTAAAAATCAGCTAAAGGATTTGAGGGTTTCAGTATTTATTATAGATTTTTTGCACTCACAGTGCTATATTATTTCTAAATAATATTTGAAATAACAAATTTCAGTATTGTAATTTAGGCGATGGGCTGACAACCTGTCACTAAAGTATTATACAGTTATATCTGGAATAACCTTCAAAACTTGTCAGACGTGGCAGAACGACCTTTGTTTAGGTCGTTCACGCTCTGCCTTCCCCATTAGGGATAAAGGCGTGATTATATGTATGTATGTATATTATATCTATACAAGGACATTGTCCTCAGAGATCGATCGCAGTCCCTCTCGTTAAAACCAGTAATGTCTCTATCAGCCCATTCCAGCGAAAAAGGGTCCCTAACATTAATTCGGCTAGATTGGGTTGCAGGGTAGTTGTTTATGGGAACAATTTAGATATACGGGGTGTAAAGGGTGAATTCAGGTTGTACAAAAGATATTATTAATTATACAGCTTCAACATGAACCCGGTTAGGACACAGCAAACTTATTTCTAATGTATGATTACTGTGGTAATTTTGTATGGGTAAGTTTTTTTTAGATTTTCTGAATTTCTTGCTGCGCTGCTCAGTTTCGTTGACTGAGCAGTGCAACTCCTATCAGTTTTTGTTGCAAAATGTACTAAATGTAATACCATGGCGTAATAAAAATATACTGCATGTAATACTATACCTGGCTATAGTTAATATAGTATATCCTATTCTAGCTAGGCCGTAAACGAAGCGTAGTGTAAATTTACTCCCACACTAATGATAATGACAATAAACTGCGTTACTACCAAAACTCACTTTGAAGTCACGCGATACTTGCCTGAGCCTGAGTTTACATCTTGCTCGATCTTGTGTAATTGAAGTGACTAAGCTAATGGGTGCAGTTGCTGCGATATACAAAACAATGGCATGCTTCCAGACAGGACGCAGACTGTGTTTGTTAAAAAAAATAGGTTGATCTGAGAGACGTAAATACACATCAAAGACTTATTCATGAATACTCGTCCAAACTTGTTTTTTACAAATAGGTAGGTAGCTTACCGGTTTCGCAATCAATAACTAGAAAATATTTTGTTTTCTCTCTCTCTTATATGGTCTCCCTGGTTTATAAAAATATATCCTGAACCTCGTAAAATTAGCGTTATATGTATGACAATGACACGACGTAATGGCAAGGAGTGTAGAGCTTCAGCGCCGTACCATTCTGATCTTCTACCAGTCACGGCTATTGCAGTTCTCAGCAAAGACAATTGGCCCATAGATCCTGCTAGTTTACTAGCACATTTGCTATCAATCTATCCACCATGCAAGTTCCACATTTGACGGTGGATGAGGCAGAATGGAGGAACAATCGAAAATTCGAAAACCAATAGTACCACTGCCACCTTCATGTTCCAGTGCGTTCTAGGAACGGATGGCGTCAGTGCAAATAAATGGCACAGTTTTCCAACAGGACAACTTTTTAATAGGGAAAATTGAGATAATTAGTAAACTGATGTTCGTGTCATTTTGAACTATGAATGAAAAGTAAATTGTGTATTCCATAGAGTAGTATAATTGTACATTGTACCTAATATCAGTACCTCTGTGGTCTAGTGATGAACCTTGTTCTTTAGTCCATTCAAAGTTGGCAGAAAATTGTTTTATCGATCAATCAAAGTGTTCCTAATTATTTGAGTGTGTTAAAATTGTTGTGCTTCGGAGGGTTAACACGCCCACGTCTTATGTGATTTGATTATGATTATGAGTATTGGTTCAATTGGTTTTATCTTGTTAGATTTTCATTGAAGATATTCTAGACTAGACTACCCAAAACTGATGACAAGAAACTTAATCCTTGTTTATGTAGCCATAATTCATCAAAGAGGAAAAGCAGACTCAGCTGCCAAATCTTCATACGAGAGCATTAATAATGTTTACATTTGGGTTGTGTAGTAATCAGTCTGCCAACAAGTTGTTTACAATGTTGCCAAGTGCTGGTAAGTGCCATGTTATACTCAGTAAACATTAGGAAATCACTCGATGTTTTGTATGTGTCCAAAACGTGAATCTATTGAAATTGAAAATTGTTGCAAATGCCTAAATATTACTTTTTTCCTTAAAAAAAAACACATGTTGTAGATCGCTCATTGCTCGGCATGAATTGAACTGTACGCAAAAAGAGAAAATAACATGAAGATACCTATATTTTTAAACCATTTTCATACATGTCAACTTTCTGTACTTCTTTGTACCTATGTACAGAAATATTCAGTTTGACTAAATTCGAAATTCATATTACAGGAAAACTTAATTAATGCGTTATCACAGGAACCGGATGTCCTGCTATTTGTTTCAATTTTCACTGTTTTCTTTATTTGGGGGTTTTCGTAAAAGATAAGCAAATTTTTGGCACATCGTAATTGCTTTAATATCTGTAATATAAATGTTGATAACTATTTATTATACTCGCTTAGCAGATTATAATGTTGCGATAGTAACATATACAGGATGTAAAAAAAAGTACTACGTTCCTTTTAACCACATGTTCTACTGATGCTACCAAACAACTTGCCCAAAGCACAACATTTTTAGCTCGAAATAAAATTTTGCCTTGTCCATACAAAATAGCAGATCCCGGAGAGCATCTTTGTATGGAAAAGGCAAATTTTTTTTTCGAGCAAAAATTTTTCTTCTTTGGAAAGTTGTTTGGTATCATCAGTAGAACATGTGGTTAAAAGGAACGTAGTACTTTTTTTTACACCCTGTATAACACAAAATGTTCATATATATAAATATATGTTACAGATAAAAATGTTAAATTGCACCAGTAGTGGGTAGACCATACATTTTTATAGTGGAAAAAATACCTCACTTTTCCGTGCTACGGCATGTAGGACTCGATAATTGTATTATTTATTAATTTATACTAAAACGTATCATGATTATTGTTTTAATTAAAGCAGTTGCTATGCTGTGTTACCGGTGGTTGAATATTTCTTAGAATTATCTCTGTACCAACTGTTGAGTATGTATAACTAGTTTGTACCTTGTACTTATATGGATGGATGTCCATGTCCAGCTAGGGCTCGTATTTATAAAGCGATCTCAAGATTGAGAGCAATATTAAGTATGGATTTGACAGACCGTTTTGTACTAAAATGACATTTCTGATACGAACTCAAACTCGCTGTCACTCTTGAGAGCTGATTATAAATACGGGCCTAGGTATCCAGCCAATAATGGTTGGATAAAATAGTTGGGTTAAATACCGGGTGTAAAAAAAAAACGCTGGTCAAAGGGTGTGATTCTAACCATGAAACTGTACGTAACTTTTTTTTTAGACCTCCCATACAAAATAACTCAAGCCGCTGACACCATTGTCATGGAAACGTGGGAGGGCCAATTTTTTTTCATAGATCAAACATTTTTGAAATATCCTTTAGTTTGTAACAAGGCTAACTTTACTTGAAGCTCTACCATCTAGCAATAATATATGGCGATTTATTGTATACATACGCTTACTTAGTACTTACTCAAAACATAAGTACCTAAGTACTAGGTAGGTGTACTAGAACAGGCCCAGCCGCTTTCCCCGACAACAGTTGACAATAGTGAAACCGGTGAAACATTATCCTGTTTGCAGAGCGGTGCTGGGTTCGATTCTCGTGTGACGATGTTTTCAAAACACGCGTCCATGGGTGTAGCCGTGTTACACTGCTATATAACGAACAATGATCTTTGTTCACGGGCTTGGCATGAGAATACACACACACACACACACACACATATCTTCACGCCTGTATCCAACTTAAACTTAAATAAGTTAAGGATAACAGATTCGGCACCACTGTAGAACAAATAAAAATCGGATATGTATTCCAACTGGAGTATTCGCGCGTATAGGCAAAGGTATAGGTAAGAAATTATATTCAACCTTTTTCTTGTCAAAAGTTATTGAATTTTTTTAGCGAGTTTTTACGTTAGAAAGTGCTCGAAATATTGTATGTAAAAACGAACCTACTCGTAGCTCGTAGTAAATTTTTAAGCACAAATAGTATCACAATATTGTTTTTTTCTTTTACGTAAAAGGTGTTAACAGCAAATCATTTCATCGTCACGTCTATTTAGTATGTTTGTGACGTTCTATACAGTACATTTACCTATTTCGTCTTATGTACTTACTTACCTAAGTCAAACCTTTTTAGCCACTCACTTATCACATTTATTTTAGTCGTAGAAATGAAATTGACAAATAATATTAACAGAGATTTACGTATGCCTCTAAAAATAAGATGTGATAATCAAATCCGTTAAAAATCTATCCGTTAGTAAATCTAAAACAGAATTTTTCTGAAATGAAGCTAGGACAAAATCTCCTAAATTTGTTCGTTGATTTGTCATTTGGTCTAGATTTATGAACAACAATCAAATTATTTCCGAAAACTTCTCCACAGAACCAGTTCCAACTCCAACAAATTGTCATCAGAATTCAGCTTAATCTTTCAGTCATCATGATGAAATCATTTTCAGGAAACATTAATCATTATTTAGATCTGGATGAAGCTGCTTTATGATTAGTTGATTGATGCTGCTGGCTGGTATGGTAAACTTCTATAAATTGCAAAAAGCCGATTAAAACTGGTTCAAACTTTGTTGATTAAACGCAATGGCTTCGAATGATCTTCGTGACTGAGTATTTAGTATCGACAATAGCAAGGTATTCGATTTCCATTACCGCTTTTCTTTGGTCACATAAGTCAGCTCCCAAAGTAAAGCAGAGGTGTACACAAAATCATTTGAATCAATTTGCGTCTAAAAGTTTTTAAGGCAAGGAATTATTAAACCAATTGATGTCGCCCTCTACAATATGGACAATGAAGAATTTGTATAGTACTAAATTAAGGGTCAACATACGATTGACCGTTTAGGAAATGTGACAATGCTCTTTCACGGTATGCAGACAATGATGAAATCGCAATATTGTCGTCTCTTATTGGTCATTGACTTTTTGACCTTTTGAATCATTGATATGTGAACAGTTTTCTGTTTTGAATGGTCTGAAATGAACTTGTGAAAGAAAATATCCATATCAGTCGCATAAGATGATCCAACTCCAGAGTCCAATCTCATTTTTCTTTGAATAAGTGATAATAATCACCAATTAATTCAACTTTACAACCTTAAGATGTAAATACCTAAAGCCTACATTTACAAATTGTCAATGTTTTTCCTCGTTTTACTGTAGTGAACTATTCTTGCGACCTCACTTCACCACCTACTCGTACCTACTCGAATTTACTCGATCTACATAATATTTTGTCATTTTTGTCTGTTCGTCTATCAAATTATCGGCATGGCAGCTAGATATACTACAAAAATTTTATAGCTAAAATATGAGAAGTAAAACTCTAAAATTTAACTGGTAACTACCGCAATACTAACAAACTCAGCTAAATTCTTGATCGCTCATCCTTAGTATAAAAAAATAAAAGATAGGTACTTATTGATTGTCTGTTTTTCTGAATGGGAACTTTTTCGCACGACCTCATTAAGGCTCTAACGACTAGGCCACGGAGGCACTTAGTAAACACTCAAATTGATCAAACATGACCTAGGTGTTCTAGAATCTAGTTCTTCAATTTATTTAGACTGTTAGATTCATTATAGGCAAGTGAGAGCTGCTAATTAATATAACCTTCTTTTAGAACTTTGCGATTGGTTTGTAGTTTATTTTTTATAGTCTTCCTTCTTCTTCTGCTTCTTCTGAATTTTAAGGCTGTCATTTAAATGAAACTAGCAGATGAAGTAATAAACCGAAGGCCTGACGTATCCTCCGAACCATGCCGGGTTTCAGGGACAGCAGCGTACCGAAAACTGAAAGGGGCTTGCTCAGTCAATGAAACTGAACAACTACCTATCTCACTGCTAGTGATATATCTATACTTCTACCCTAAAACCTATATTTGGTAACGAAACGTTATATACGGGGTGTAAGGGACAGCGTCCCGCAAACTGATAGGGGTTGCTTAGTCAACCGTACTGAACAACTATCACCAGGAACTTCTTTCAGGAAGTGAAAAAAAAATTGGCTTTTCCATAAAAAATGTCCACCTCGATCAGACAATTTGTATGGAAGAGCCAATTTTTTTTTTTCACTTCCTGAAAAAAAATCCTGGTGAAAGTTGTTCAGTGTCGTTGACTGAGCAACCTCAATAAGTTTGCGGTACACTGTCCCTTGCACCCGGTATACAGGCGCCATAAGTAAATCGGTGCTAGTTATCTCACGGTCCAGATCCGGATACCGATTAAATATTAAATCAATGCCATTCGTATTGACTTCCCAACAAACATTATACCGTCAGTTACAGGCTTCTTTAAAACTTTAATCTTTTGAACGGCGTTATAATAATCTCAGTTATAGCTTGGAACGTTAAAGAGGGGTTAAGAAATAAATTCAACTCCAATAGTGATTCTAGAGCTGTAATAGATGATTTTATGCAGTATTCAGAATAATAATAGTGTTAATTACAGCTAGTGGAGTCAAGCTGTATAGTTTTAACCTGTTTGCAACACTTAAATCTTTACAACAACGTCCGCTGACACTTACTGATGTTTATTGTTACTTAATGGTTGCTGTGAAGTATCTTATATATCTTTAGGTGTTGTGATAACTGTAATCTACAGGCATGGGATGCATAACGGTGTTAGTCAAGTGTGTCGTAACACCAGATACTAAAAGCGTTGCATAGCTCTCTTATGAAGTTTAAAGCTTTAACGTAACTACGTTCGTACTTTACTAATGCTTATTGTGTTAGCTGAGTACATTTTTGAAGGCTTTCTACAGGCAATGGTGTTTTAAACAGAGTTTGTCAAGAGTGTAGTAACTCGAAAATTAAAGAAGATGCCAAAAGTGTTGATCATCTCATTTCTGGAGGTTTAAGCTGTAACGTTGATTTTACAATTGCCAAAAGTGTTGATCATCTCAATTCGGCAGGTTTAAGCAGCAACGTTGTTTTTACGAAAGCACATTGTGTTAAGTAAGTGCATTTTAATGGCGTTCTAAAGGTAATGGTGTAAGTTAATGCATTATAAGAACTCGAAGATTCTATCAGGTTTAAAAATGCTTAGCCTGTTGTATTGTCTTCGATATAGTTAAACGTTTTCTTTGAGACAATTATTACACTCTTATATATACTATATACTGCACAATACTCTCGACTAGAGATGCAGTGTCTCAAAAAGTGTAAAAGATGCGTTAAGGGAGAGCTAAAGCTGTAATGGCAAGTTCGCCATTATTTTAATAAACTAACCTAAAATATACTTGTTTGATCAAGATTTATGTACAAAATACTCCATAAATAATGTTTATTTTATCATTCTATCGATGCCACGTAACTTTTCTTGCCAATGGCCGACAAAAAGAACAAGTTGGTGATAAAACTTTGAGGCACCTATTTTATCATGCATAATTTTTACTTTAAATCTTTAATTAATCCGGAGCGCGTTGAAATTGAGATGAAAAACTGGTATACATTTATCGTAAATTTGCAGGCGCAGCACATTTTAACTTAACATGATGATAAAATTTAATGTTTTGAGAGAAACTTAGCATCGCCATTAAAAATGTGGCTGTGACATGTTTATTTTCTTTGTGTACTGTTCATTATGTCACTTATTTTATGAGTTTGATCGTTTTGGATTTCTTTGAAGCTAATACCATAAAAACAGTACAAAAAGAGTTCTCAAAAAGCGGTCATATATTTAATTGAGAATGTTTTAGATATCTTGTACGCGTTAAAGCGTTAACCCACTCTCTCTTATAGGTTTAACAAGTTTAAAATTCTTAATTGAGGGTTGTCTCGTACCTATAGTGTTAGCTAATGCTTCTATGAGAATGTAGAACCGGCAAAAGTAATAGCTGAGGGGTGAATTAACTCACTTCGAAGTATTTCTAACCCTTAAGTAACACTGTTATATAAGCTTCCTGACACCTTTACCTGTAAAAACGTGGGCCTGATTCGTGGTTATATGGGTGTTAAAGATATCTCTACCACCCTTCTATAGGTATCCTTAACACTCTTCATCTTAGATGAGAGCATTGTAACAGTGATATGTAGGCTATCTTGACGCTGTCATGTTAGTTGGGCTGGGTTCTCCCTATACCCAGCGCTTCACAAAATATATACAAATGGGTAGGGAGGAGAAAAAATGAAAGAAGTTTATAAAGTAGGAGACACAGTGAGTATATTTCAGACGAATGGTGGACCTGGAGTTCTAAAGGTAAGATCCTTACTGGTTCTATCAGGTCCTTATTAGATCCTTATTAAATATGTTCCTTGGTTATGATCCAGGTGGTTTAGACAATTATAGGATTAGGTGTTTTTTTAGCAAGCGTTTCGTTTCGCATTAAAAATTATAAAACCCGAACTGAAGATGATATCGACAGACGATGTTTTTCAGACGAATTCTGGAGAAACAATGAGCGAAATGATGACAGAATATGGGAAAAATGAAAGGGGTGATTCGAAATTTGAATTGGGTGGCCAGTGATGGATTTGAGTTGCGCAAAATGAGGTGAACGTAACGCATCGTTATAGTGCTATTGAAATGCTTATTTTTGAGTACCCTTCTCCAGGATTTGCCAATTTGATTGTGGCATTTTTTAGTCCCCAAAAATGGCTAACTAGGCGGATTGGAAAAATCTGGTACCTATTACTTGAAAGAAGAAGATGAAAGCGTCCAAAGTCATATGAGACTATGACCTTTTCTCGTTATAGTAGGTACCTACTTGTCTAAATGTCTATTTCAAATATTCACTAATATTTTCTAGAATAACTAGACTTAGTATAAACTGGCGACGACCTCCTCTCTCGAGAGTGCTCAGACTGAAGTTTACCTAGTCTCTAATATCACTACTGCATAGCATACTCCTGTCGTCTTACTACTTACTTGCAAATAGATAAACTTTGTCTCCATACTACCGGGACGTTGAGGCTTCATATATTATAAAATAAAATAAAATAAAAATAAAAAGCCTTTTATTTGTTCCATAAATAAGTACATAAATCACATTGAGACAATTACATATAAATAATTCACTTTAAATTTTAATTTTTTTTAACAATTAATCAATAATATTTCATGCGATTTTTCTAAAATTTATATATCAAAATAATCCATTTGAACTTCATATATTATATTGAAATAATTATCTCAATTATTTTCCTATACACGTAAGAAGAGAATACCATTAAAATATTATATCTTTATCTCCAAGGAAATCTAAATTATTTCAGAGACAAGCGCAGTCGGACTATCCCAGTAATTCAATTTAATTTATCTTACAATGCGTGCGTGCAGTTAATGAAGATGACAGGGAATGCGCAAGAGTGGTAATGGTTGCGTTTATAGCTCATGTGTGCAGCTAAACCGCGAGCTGCGGTCACAGGACTTGGCACTAGCCACCCCATTACTCTAGTTTTAACCTACTCGTACGAGTACTAACACAGTGCCTAAAGCAAAATACGAGCAGTTAGCTTTCTAGGCAGATCTACGCCTCTTCAGAACAACACTTAGACAGGGTAAAACAATTTATAGTATAGTCTAGACTTTACTTAAATAAAAAAATCCATTAATAAATAATGCATCACAGTTCCCCCAAATGATATTGAATTCACAACATCTATTTATATAAACAAGCTCACACAGACCAGTAATGAGACGTTATATCGCTTGTCGGTTATGTTTCCCTTATTTATATTCCAGGCCGATGCGCGATAGCTTCAGGCTCGCAAAGATTCACTCTCGTTTCGGAAACACATAGGGTGCTTTTTCTTCGTTAAAGCTGACGACTAACTACTTAGGTACCTCATAAAGCATAGGTATATAACAAAGGTGTCGATTCAAAAACAAACGTTCGCTCAAGACAAGACGGAAAATGACATGATTATTTTAGTTAGATTGTGTTTTCACCGAATCAGGGCTAATATTATTGTTTATTTTTTACTCCATCATGGCAGTTATTATGCTGGCCGCATAGCGCCAGTCAGTGGGCGGCGCGACAGACGCTCTCCTGCTCCAATATCTGAGTTTATTATGGAGCAAACAAGGCACGTACTACGACAAACAAACTCTCATAAGAGGAGCATGCCGTGACAAGAGATATGCGCGTTGGTGTACGATTGCAGGTCACGCACGCAACATATGAAACCGATTTCTTTTGCATAAAACGTGCATGTATACGCTACTTAACTAACTGCAAAAGCTGCCACTTCAACCAGAAATGGTCGCACTTCTGTCTTCTGGCCCGAAGGGCAATTGAGTCGGCAAATTACTAAACCACATGACATGAAAATCAGATTTCTTCTTCTTTGCGAGTCGACTCGTGGAAACTAGGTACGTTTGTGAGGGCCAGTACTTAGGTCTCATGGTGATCAACGCGATTTGCTGTTACACCGATTTGTCGAATGCATCTAGTGGAAGCATAGAATAATAACTGCTTACCAACAGGGGGACCGTAGGTACCATTGCGTTTGTCACTACATTCATTCCCGTCCCGATGTAAAAAAATATCAATACCGGGTGTAAAAAAGTAATACATAAATTAATTAATTAAATAATACATAAATAATACATAATTTCTTCCATGCTGAACTGGGAGCGATAGAAAAACATAGAATGTGCCAGCTGCATCTCCTCCCGAGCATGCTGTAAAAACCAGCTAAGGGATTCGAGGGTTTAAGTGTATTGCAATATATAGGCGATGGGCTGACAACCTGTCACTAGCAAATACATTATCATCTGTAATAACCCTCAAAACTTGTCAGACGTGGCGGAACGACTTTTGTTTAGGTCGATTTTGCTCTGCCTACCCCTCTAGGGATAAAGGCGTGATTTGTGTATGTATGTATAACAATAGAACATGTGGTGATAGAACCGCAGTATTATGTGTTTTTTATATTTTTTATATTGGACGACCTCACCCTGAAGGCTCTTTACCTACGTCTACTTAGTATCAAAGAGACTACAGTAGGATTTTAGTATTACCGATGCTATAATTCTCAGTATTCTTACGACGATACTCTAAATATAGCTTACACGTGCGCCTCTTGCCGCTGACCTAGAAGGCAGATACTACGTTTATAAGGATTTATAACTATTTGACATGGCACTTTCTTTTCGATGTACTTAGATTTTAAAGTACTAAGGAATAGGATACGCGTACATAACTCCAAATAAACAAAGTCAAAAATCTATCTTGCGGAGCGAAAGTACTCGCTTATTGCTATGCGGAAAATGTTGCCTAAAATGTTCTGGCTAGGGCATACATTTTTCATTATAAAGGAACTTGGTTATTTATGACGTAGAATGAAAAACCGCTAGTATGATAAAGGGCCGTGTTTATAGGTCATAAAAGGAGGCTGGCACTGCGACCGACTGTCGAGACAACTTCAGATATAACTCCAAGGTATCATGATTTCCTTCTAAATTAAATTGAATAGGAAATTCGTAAACTGAAACAGTGCTCTTCAATTTCTGAAAGGCGCAAGTTGATAAGGTTGTTGTAAAAAACTTTGGAAATGGATATTCATAACGTTTTTCGTGTTCGTCTACCTGCGACGAAATACTTATCTTATCTCAGATTTCATCTCCCGGAAACTTTGCCTTGTATCGGAACACGCTTAAACTTATACCACTCGACGAAAACGACTTTCCTTTGGCACGAAAGGTATTCGCGTCCTTAATTTAGAACAAGAAAAACCAGAATCCATTTTGTCGGGAGTTTTATTCCCTATTTAGCTCACTAAGTAAACTTTATGGAGGTTCATTAAAATCACAATAAAATATACGTTGTAATAAGTCGCTTGTAAGTCTTCGCCCGCTCGCTCGCAGCTGTAAAAGGCTCGAAGAATACGCAATTACAGAGAGCAATTAACATACGCGTAACTCTAGGTAAAGGACCGACCAACTAGTGGCAGTTTGCCTTCGACAGAGAACAGCGGAAAGTGAGACGATAAGTACCTATTATATAAGAATTCACATGATAGGTATCCTTGACACATACACATATACTTATAATACTGCCAGAGAAAAACCGCGAAGAGTCAGTGTTTCCCTTTATGAAATTTCAACTTCAGCATGAAAATTTTGATGAAGTACAGCAAAAGGCATTCAAGCCTCTCATTTAGCATTTCGCCGTCCGCACAGCAAAGCAAGAGAAAGGACTCATTTGTCGAGACTCTACTTGCAGTCACGAACGTGGAGGACTCTCAGTTTTGTCGAGTACGTCTAATTAGACGCTTGAAGCAGAAAAGGAAAAAATTGTGTCCACACGGAAAAGCGGAAAAAATAAGCTTGTGCTAGATTTGAAAGTTGTTTCGTTTTATCGCTTTCTATATTTTAGCGTCGAAGCGCTACTAAAATAAATTTAAGTTTAATTAAGACGCGAGTGCAGTCGATCGCACGATCCTATTTCTTCGGATTACGGTTCAATTTTCATTATTTCCTTTAGGGTGGAGGGAGGGAGGGGGGGGCCGCGAGCGCGGTGGAGGAAAACTTGTTATTGGGAATTGGCTTAATTTTGTATATATTTCTTCGAAAAGTATTGGTGAAAAGATGATATGAAAACTTTGCCTTCGCGGACGATTTTCGGAATGTTATTTGTATCAGCGAGATTGCAAATTGAGTTGGAATAAGTTCTCAAGTTTTAAAGGGATTAGCAACCAGTGAACTGGACATAAAATAAGACGATAATATTACTTTACACACCTCTGCATTATTATATCAACATAATGTATCAAGGAACTTGCGTTTAAAGCAAGAAAATAATCCCAAGGGATTTAAAGTTGTATGGAAATCCTTAATAGCCCAAGGGTTATTATGTGATTTGAATTTGGAATGTCATGTGAACTACTAAGAAAATAATTTTCAGAAAAAAAAAATATGGCTGTGTGTGTATTAAAACTGTTGCCACACTCGCCTTCTGCGCCTCCCGGCGAGTGTAAAAAGGCTGTATGACTAGTTATCTGTATGTGCTCTTTGCTTTGTATAAAAAAAAGAAACTAAAAAAAAGAAAACGCGGTTTGATTTTGCAAAAGTTTTTCTCTCATTGATTATTACTTCCATTTCGTAAATTGTCGAGTGAAATTAATATTTTGACTCCAGAAGACATTGTGACTAGTATTTTATCGTATTTTGTTATTTATGTTGAATATGTTAAATACGATCAATTCGTTTTTTGGAAAAATACGTAGGTAGTGGATTGTGAACGTGAAGTGTAGTTCAGTGAGTGTGAATTGACTTTCGGATCTGTTGCTTCTGGTATGTTTTCAATATTTATTTATGTATCAATATTACATGATTAGGTATATTTCTGAGCTTTATTATCTTACAGACGCCTGCCACCGTCTAAGTAATCTGTGCAGTAGGTGTGTAAAATATAGTATGCTCCTCGGGAATAAATGTGTCTTCGCCTTGGGCAGACTTGAATCCCTCGCTACATTCAGGATTCTTGTCATAATTCCCTCGCTTCGCTCAGGAATTAAAGATTTAATTCCCTCGCTGCGCTCGGGAATTAATCCTAGAATCCTTCATTCCGCTCAGGATTCAATATGCTGCCCGTGACGTTAGACACTGCTTTATTCCCTCGTTGCCTAATATACTATTACACATACCTATACCTAATATGAGTTGTATTTGTCCACTTTGTGTACTTATTTCTTTTTTACTTGAAATTTGAAAGTAAGGAAAATGTATGTATGCTTCTAC
Source organism: Scrobipalpa atriplicella (assembly GCA_029255725.1). Lineage (NCBI taxonomy): Eukaryota > Metazoa > Arthropoda > Insecta > Lepidoptera > Gelechiidae > Scrobipalpa > Scrobipalpa atriplicella. The sequence continues at coordinate 19,945 of JARACY010002942.1, read as the reverse complement.
TTATATTATAACCACTAAGTATAACGTTTTATGCTATCACACTTATTAGGTCTGCTGTAAGAAATTTCTTTTTAGAAATAAGCAGTGCCTGTTGTGTCGTAATTCCTATGTAATTGTTCTGTGTATGTTCATGTGTACAATAAACTGTTAAATTAAATTAAATTATAAAAAACCTCAACCCGATCCCATAGCATAAAATTGAATATGGAACTCATGATCCCACATGAAGCTGCTTGGATACCAAACCGTAAATGCGAATCATTACCAATAAAGTCCGGAGACGGCACACTTTTGAATGCCAAGTGTCTCGTTAAGGGAGCAATTACTGACTCCGTGGCTCCATCTCACGGCCGTTACGTTATCTTATCTGAGGTCATAACAACGGCTCCTGCAGCTGTTCATAAATCAGACGACTTCCGGCGCTGCAAGCTTCCCAATTTGCTTTTATTGCTAAATATGAAAGTTATAGTCGTAGTCGGGGTCAAACAAATTGCTTCTAAAATTTCAGTCTTGAAGAATTTCCCAAGTTTTCCGCTTTTTATGGAGGTAGGTACTCTACTAAATTGCGTGGTTTGTCTGGTGATGGTTACATCCGTGCTGCACTAGGAGCGATGAAAAAATAGAGTGTATGTACCAGCTGCGTCTTTTAAAACCAGCAAATGGATCCAATGGTTTCATAGTTTTGTGTAAAACGATATGCTGACAACCAATCACATGCATTATACGTACACAATTCGTGCTTTTTAAAATGCCCCTCATAAATTATGATGTCATTTATGCTCTGCCTGCCACATAATAGATACAGGCGTGATTAGATTATGTAGGTATGTAACTATGTATGATTGGTGATTCTGATGAGCGAGTGTGCGTATGAATTTTGCTGTAAATCATTAGCATATTTCTCAGTTCCGCACAGAAGGTTGCCTCTGAGACGACGTATTTTGCTGCTTCCCTCGTGTATGTGCTTTGAATACTAATACGCCACTGATTTTCTAGCTCACTTGCCGGTTTGCAAGTGATTCTTTGGGGAACGAATATGCAAAACGTAACCTATTTAGGAGGACGGAATAAATAAATAATACCCGCATATACAGTGTGCATTCCAAGTCCTATCCATTTGTTTGGATTGATTTAAAAATAGATATTAAAACCTATCAAGTGTGTGTTGGACATGCCCGTATATCTTCCATAGCCTGGACCACCGGTGACTAAAAAGACCTGTCATAGAGGTACCTGCCATAGAGAAGGCCTTATAGAAAGTCCAAAGCCCTTCTCATATTTTATCTTCAGTCTTTTTAGTCATTGGTCACGCTATACCAAAAATCATGTCAGGAGCAAAACAGAAAGACTTACTTATTGAAGGCTAAATAAAAAGTTTAATCACTGACGAATAGGCAGTTGATTGCAAGAAAAACCTCGTCCATAAACGTAACAGGAAACTGAAACTGTAAACACAATTTCAAATACAACGCTGAAATCGTTCCGGTTTTTTTTTTCTTTTTCATGCATAAGTTAAATGAAAGCCCTCGTGAACATTCTTCAATTTCCTTCTGTTAATTGGTTAGGTTATGTTCCGCAATGGTTCGTGTTTTAATAATTATTTTGCTTATTTTTCGCGGACTTTGAATGAAAATTAGAATGCGCCAGAGGCAGTTCTTTTCGAAAAGAAGCTCAAAAGTAAAGTATTATACAGTGGGATAACATCACAACCTTTCACAAATGCAGTCTTTTTTTAGCGTAAACTGATTTTATGAGCCATTGACGCTTCGCCTTTTCCATTAGGTATAGGTAGAGGCGTGACTTTCATATGTGTGCATAATTGTTACAGGTTCGATGTTGTATGGGACGACCGCGACATGCCCCATGGAGAGCTTACCAAATACAAGATGTACTACTTCTTGCAAGACGACACCATCAGTGTCAAGGTAATCAACACTTATAGATTTAAAATGATAATCAAAAATCGGCCAAGTGCAAGTTGGACTCGCGAACAAAGGGTTCGTACTCTAAATACTCTATACAACAACTACATAATCTATACAACAACAGCAAAAAATCACGTTTGTTGTATGGGATGGGAGCCCCCTTAAATACTTATATTTATTTTATTCTATTTTTAGTATTTGTTGTTATAGCGGCAACAAAAATACATCATCTACGAAAATTTCAACTGTCTAGCTATCACGGTTAATGAGATACAGCCTGGTGACAGACGGACGGACGGACAGCGAAGTCTCAGTAATAAGGTCCCGTTTTTACCCTTTGGGTACGGAACCCTAAAAAGCCATAAATTTACCTTATTTGAAGGAAAATTTAATACGGCAATGACAAAAGTAACGCTATGTAATAAAATAACCATGTTTAGGAAAACTTTTACTAAGAACTGCAGAACACTGTCAGTTACGAAGATAAATAGTTTTCAGAGACTTGAAACTTAGTCGCTTGTAATCCTCAAAATATGTTGGTACTAGCTGTTCCTGTCAAGTCCTGACTCCGGAGCGGCGGTACAAAGGGAGCTCGTTAACGGAGCGAGCACATGCTGCCTTGTAATCCGCGACTAATAGTGTACCTCGCGACAAGCCATGTTATGTTACATTTTCGTAGCATGGCGTGTAGATTCGCAAAATACCACACTTTTTCTTTTATTTCATGGTGATGCTCTTAATTAAGTTATACGTGGGAAGACCTTATTTATTTATCCATTATAAGCTCTTCTTTCACCCTGTTTGCTTGTAGAGCCTCTACGACAGGCATAATGTTCGTAGCTTGTCTACAAAACATAGATGCGCTACGCTTCGAATATTGTTTATTATCTACGGAGAAAAGGAAATTAAAAAGTTAATTGATCAGCCTCATATTCATCATCAGCACATATACATCCCCACCGGGGGCACGAGTCTACCCTGAATTTAGGGCGAGTGAACTGTAATTCATAGTAATGCTTTTAAATTATAAACAAACATGTATTATAATTATAACAATAGTACATTGTTTAACGAGGAGAGAACATGACCGATTCCCACGAGGGTGTAGTTTGAGGCCCGAAGCGCAGCTGAGGGCCTCAATACACACGAGTTGGGAATCGCATTTTCTTCCGAGTTATACATAGTGCTTTATACTACACCTATGAGGAAAATATAATCAAAAATCCTTGTAAGATAAAGAATGATATCACTTACTTGAGAAGATAACTTAAGAACATTTGAAGTGTCATCATCCATGCGAACAGAACACAAACAAACAAAACACATATTAATACAGGTTACACATTACATCGAAAACACTAAACACTTAATTTACATTAAATAAGTCATATAAATCAAAGAACGAAAAAGAATTCGCGCGGACATGTTGATTTTGCCATATTTTTTACTTCAAGATATAAAAGAGACAAATGAAGCAAAGCACATACTGCCAAATAATGTAAGTGGCCAGTATCATTTTGTGGGCTTCGACATACAAACTTTTTGTTTTTTGGCATTCGCCTGTTTCTAGTTTTGAATTATGAATTTTAAAAAAAAAATAGGAGGGGAGAAAATACTTTCTCCCCTAGGGGAGAAAGTAAATCCCATATATTTTTGCCGCCCGCATATTCGTTCGCTTGGATTTACGTACTTTCTTTCCTTTTTTTAAATAAGAACTAATATACTTTCCGAATAGGTGTAGTATAAAAGGTGTTTTCTGACCTATAAGTTACCTTTTCAGAATTAAATGTCAATACAGGGTCGCAAAACCAACAATAGAAAGGAAATTTGGTCTTCCATTCATTACCATTAGACAGCCATTGTTTCCGACCAATAAACTGAACCTCCACGGAAACCGCACAATCCTCATAATTGTCTGAAATCTCTTTCGCTTTGGTTCGGCGCGAATGACGAGATAGCCACTTCGCACTCTCTTGTTTCACCATGGACTTAGATTAGAATCACGAATAGACCACGCAAACACTTTAACTGTATAAAAGATAACGTGTAAGTATATTTTTAACGCGTACCTTTTTTTTATTAAAAAAAATGCCACTTTACATTGCACATAATAAACTACCGGGTGTCAGGAACAGATTCACGCACATTAAAAAAAAAATCATCTTTGTATGGGGAAGTCAAAAATGATTTTTGATTTCCTGAAAGAATTTCCCGGTAAAAGTTGATTAGCAACCACTATCAGTTTGGGGGTTTACACCCCGTATTTCTCCAAACGACGTATAGGTAAAGTAGTGATTCTGAACCAATTTTGAACGAATCTAAACTCTTATAGTCGGAGTTTTTTTTAACACTAGTTACCTAGTTATGTTGCAGAATCTACTCTAATCTAAGTCTGACTCTTTCCCCATCCAAGATAGCTTCACAGTTCGCACTCTGTTCTCTCATTAACCTGTGCAAAGTAAGAAATATTTCAAAAGGTGTAAAAGCGTTCAATGGGGGAGTAAATTTGGGATGTAATTTTTAAACTGGGCAGCCTTGGAAGTCAGAACGATGAATAACGTGGAAGCTTCTAATTACGGAGCTCAATAAAAAATCCTTTTGCTACACATTAGTGCGTGGAGCGTAAATAATAGGAATTTACTTCTATATGTATCATGAGAGTAGTGATAAAGAATGTAATTTTATTATTGACCTGTAGTCAAAACGGAGCTCAATAAAAAATCATTTTGCTACACATTAGTGCGTGGAGCGTAAATAATAGGAATTTACTTCTATATGTATCATGAGAGTAGTGATAAAGAATGTAATTTTATTATTGACCTGTAGTCAAAACTGAGAACTTTCCCCGAGGAACATAGCTCGAAATATGTATTTTTTAACCTAATACCTATGTTTCTTGCTGTTTTCCAAGCAGAAAACAAAAACTTAGTAATATGTATTCTTTGATATCTAGGAACTACCTGACGACAGGGGTGGCAAGGACCCGTTCCCGTTGCTCCTTAAGAAAATGAAACTTCCTAAGAAATGGAAAGAAAAGCCTGGTAAGATTACGTACCTATACCTACCGACATGTTATTAATGTAAAAATTATGATTTTGAGCTTCTGGACAAGTGCGCAGCATTTTCTTTTTTATTACAGTAACATCATATTTTCGCTTACATTCCGCTAACATTTTCTAAGTTATTCTAAAAAATATCGTAAAAACTAAAGCTGACCAGCAAAGCGCTTGGTAATGATCCACTGATGGCCTCTGTTAGTGGCGAGAAATGTCGATAAAAAACTAACGTGGCGATGATATCGGGTGCACAATTTTTGAGATTTTTCCGAAGGTGAGAAGCGAGGAAAAGTCTTATAAAATAAATCACTCTTATTCCAGTTGAAGTTGGTTATACTATTTTTTTAGATATTGAAATTACAAATTTTTGATGATAGTGTCTCAAACTGTTATTGTTTAAAGCAAAATTTAAAACAAATAAAGTATGGCTAGTAAAAAAACTTTGTAGAAAGTGACAGGGTTTTTCTACCCAGATTGCAATTTTGCTGCCACTCCAGAGTATCTTTCTTTTAAGTCACTAAATATTTTTCGGTGTATTTCGAAAATTACTGCCTGCCGTAGACAGCGAAAATATCGAACCTTTCATAGTAATGGTTACATCTCGGGACGAAACGCTTACAAAATATGAAGACGCTTTACAAGTCTACAATAGCTTGAACTTGATGATTTTTGCCATTTATTATCAAATAAGCATCTTTTTTAAGTACTATAATAGCTTACATGCATTCACCATTTATACATAACATAATAATGCTCACGACAAAACAGGGAAATGTAACCTCCCTTTTCCAAACATTTTCCGATGTGAGAGAATAGAGTACCTATACAAAATATCTGCTTTTTAAGTCCTAATTTATATAAAAATAAGTTACGAGTATATCCTTTATCATTAATTAAACCTTGCTTTCCCGTTTATTATTCTTGATAACGGCCTCATTAAAAGCAGGTTGCAAAAAGATCTAAAAGCTTAATCTAAAAGATCTAAAGTCTTAATTTTTTTTGTATCTCGAATAAATAAGTAGGTAGAGGTTGGAGTTAGTTTTGTACGCCTGGAGTTCGTTCACGTGTGCACCTAGGGGAAACCGTTAGGAGAAAATCACTGTCAAAATAATGTCAAAATGACATTTGGCGAAATTTTCTCTTAGTAATAAGGTCGAGAATGGCACGGTAACCATAGACAATTCCCCTCATCTTCCCCTAATATTAATTATTAAATTATTATTGATTTTATCTGTTCAAGACAACTAACGTCCGACATTTGCAAAAAAAACTGCAATAATATAGTACCTACCTAGCGTATAACCTTTAAAAATAACCGCGGTTGAGAGCGCGGCTAGATTTACTTTTAATCAAATAAATAACTTAAAATATTAGGTAGGTACATACGGCCCCTATATATTTAAACATTTCAAAGTGCACTGTAGGGATTACTTCGTGCAGCAAAGCGCGTTAAATCCAGCAAAGTGGAACATCGAAACGCTATTTGAAAAGTTAAATGTGCGGAAACAAAGTATGGAACGTAAAACGGAACGGACTTTTTATTGGAAAACAACTTTACACAGTTCAATTTCCAGTTTTACTTAAAGTGTTAAAACATTTTAATAGTCATAGTTCTACATAGGGAAAGCAAAATTGTTGTTAATAATTTTGTTAGCTTCCGCTTTGTTTAAGCTTGTTAGTTGTGGTTCAATGAGCTTTTTCGTGAGATTATCTGTATAGTATCATGTTTACTCACGTTTGCCAGGTCAGCTGACTGAAGTAGTAGCTGTACTAGATATAATATATCCTGACCGGTGACTAAAAAGACTTACCATAGAGAAGGGTTTATAGGAAGTCCAAGCCCTTATCATATTCTATCTTCTGTCTTTTTCTCTTCAGTTTTTTTAGTCAGTGGTCATGCTATAGGTACTTTGACAGTTAGGTGCAGCCCGTGCGATATTAGAGACACTTTATGCGATGTCCCATCAGAAAGGTAGGAAGTTTTTAATAAGTACCTAGATGTTATATTTTTCAACTTCTTCAAATTTTCCAGTGACGTTCCCCTCGATCGTGTTGGAGACGTCTGAGGAGGAAGTGACGACGTACTACGTGCCAAAGGACCTGATCATTGGGGAGACCATCTTCGTGCTGGGTAGGAGGTTCCTTATCTACGACTGTGACGCATTCACCAGGCATTACTACAAGTAAGTAGGTATTTGATGGAGCACGACAGTTTTTTTTTGTACATTCTGTCTTTTCCGCGGAGCGACAAATTATTTTTCGTTCGAAAATCTATGAGTTCTTACCGCGACGACGTGACATGCCGCGGCAAAATTGTAACAATGAACTAAGAAAATCTCTCGTCATAGTGCGGACTGCGAACTTTGATATGTTTGCATTGTAACTATTATTTGAGTTGTGGTAATTACTAGTTCAGACCGTTCGTATTTCGAAGGATGGAGAGCCTTATACATTTTAAACATCCTCGGTAAGCACCACGCTTAGGAGGAAAATACCGCAAAACACGATCTCATTCCGAACACAATGGCTTATCTTTATCATATCACGTTCACCGTGAAGCGATTCCCGTTTCTCCTTGACTGGCTACGGTGATATTGCAATGTAAGCTTTATGACATCGCATTAAGTCGTTTATTCCCCAATTTGCATTTAGTTTTCCTGTGTTGAATGGTTTTATCGTTGTGAATTGGTTTATTTTGTCAATCCAAAGATTATTGCATCTCAGTTTTCTATAAATAAACGCAAATAGATTTAAGAGTTTTTGTTTAAAAGGTTTAAATCTACTTAGTACGTACGTAGCAGATGAAAAATAGTTGAGGCGGATCATACAGACGGACTGACAAAGTTGGCGAGATGATAAGAGTTCCTAGTTTCTTAGATGACTACGGAACTCTTAAAAAGAAGGAGTCTTCTCAAGCGCCATAATTTGTCACCACTTTTATCTCAAGAGTAGCAAAAAATCAAGCACTTTTTATTTCTCTTTCTTTTAATCTCTAATTAGCAGCGTGAAGAACTGCGACAGCTGATTAAATAGACGATTAAACAATTGATTACGTGGTTGCTGTGCCATTAATACTAATTATTGTAGAGTTATTAGATGCACGATATTTCCAATAAGTGTGGAAGAACCTTCCTCATTCTAAGTACAGAGACGGTAGGAAATTATTTAAATTGTGATTTTACGTTTTTTTTATGCGCTCCCTTTCTACACCTTTTTTTCGTAGACACTGTCTACGTTGCTACGGCGAAACATACTTGCTTACGTTTTATAATCTCGTATAATAATTTCAAAGTACATAATCTAAATACTTTTAAGTATAATGCAGAAGCTACGGTGTAGAGTAGAAACAAAATACAATAAACTTCTCTATACATACGGGGTGTAAGGGACAGCGTCCCGCAAACTGATAGGGGTTGCTCAGACAACCAAACTGAACAACTATCACTAAGAACTTTTTTCAGGAAATGAAAAAAAAAATTGCTTTTTCATACAAAGTGACTTCCTCGATCCGACAATTTGTATGGAAAAGCAAATTTTTTTTTTCATTTCCTGAAAAAAAAAAAAACCTGGTGAGTTGTTCAGTTTCGTTGACTGAGCAACTCCTATCAGTTTGCGGGATCATGTCCCTTACACTCAGTATGTATTTATTGTTTTTTTTTTTCATCGTTGCTTGCCATTAAATTTTTAAGAAGTAAGGAGTGCAGGCTCAAGGAATATATAGAGCTCATACTTACTTTGAAAAGACTTTATAAATCAACGTTTGGACAATCGACTGCAATGATCGTCTGATTAATACCTGCACATCGTACTACCTATATAAGTAATATATTCCGAGCCTGCGTGTAATGAACATAATAGCTGGTTCTCACGCCGCTATTTTCCACAGGACAATGTTAGGCATGGAGCAGCCGCCGCGTCTCGAGATACCGCAGAAACCGCAGAAAGAGTTTCCACGGGTAAGTGAAAATGATAGCACGCGTTTAAATTGTCCTAGTGCTCCTTATTTTTTTTAAAGTAGCCTGTAACTTGTTCCACTGCTGCAGCGCTAAGCCTCCCCTGTAAACCTCAAGACGCTTCACTACTGGTTTTTGATTTCTTGATATAAATCATAAACTACATCCGTTAATTTTGTTCGTGTGTTTATTGAGTGATAAATAGTCTATAAATAGTAAAGTTATAAAAGTAACACTGTAACAATTTTCTTAGAGCGAGTTTGCTACATACGCGATATATTAATTTCTACTTATAGTACTAAATTTTATATTGAAGTAACATTTACTTAAAATTTTATTATACTTTATCATAATGTTACTCATGCTATGATTCATGAATGGATATCTCAACATATATCTCGTAGTACCATTTAAATTCATACCGTGTGTAAAGGACAGCTTCCCGCAAACTGGGTTGCTCAGTCAACGAAACTTCTCTCTCAGAAAATGAAATATTTTTTGGCTTTTCCATACAAATTGTCTGATCGAGCCACAGATTACTTGTAGCCCAATAAATTACTGTTTTTTAAAACATTAATTCATAATAGCCCAATTTTGTGTATATTTTATTTAATATGATTTGAAGAGACCATATTTTCAAATCACACAATTTTTTTATATGAAGTGAGTTTTTTTTAAAAAAGAAGCATTTTTTTTTTTCAAGCAAAAATGCTAATAGATAAAGTATTGGTTTATATATAGTAAAAATACAATTATCGAGATCACACAAAAAACTCCACAATTATTTTATTTCATAACAATAAAGATTCGGAATTTATAAGGGACTGTGGCTAACAAAAAAAGTCAATAAATTGAACTTTTTAGGTAATAAAAAATAATTGGTAAGTAAATATTGTTGGATTCTTATATAAAACAAAATTAGATTTATCTATCAAGACAAGGGCAAAGAAAGAAAGTTATTTACATTTTTGCCTGAATTTATAAAAAAAATCATAACTTTTTAGCCTTAAAAATAAATAAGTAAATGGATTTCTTTTTGTGTGTTTTTTTAGTAAATGATAGGGGAGAATGTAATCTACTAATGAAATGTAATAATGTACTTACTTTAAATTATTTCCGTTTCGCCATACAAGCCCGGCGTAGATTAACTGGGCTATTATGAACGCGGCGTGCGCCCAGATCGAGGTATTCATTTTGTAAGTAAGCTGTCTCTTACACCCCGTAAGTATTTTATTGACCGCAACCGCAACCAAGTAATTAAATCGTGGTAAGAACACGTAAGAATGATAATCAACTCCACCATATTTGTTTGTATTGTCGAGTACAGATTTTCCCGCCTCACATCGGGATTGGCACCCCGGAGGATTCCCTGCAGTCGTGCTTCAGCCTGATGCCCAAGCCGCCTTTCAAGGACATCGTCAGATACAACCTCAACGCTAGCAAGGTATTGCTTTTGGTATTATATCATTGTTGGACATGGGTGGCCCAAGATCAGGGGGTAGTTGCCATACTAACCACGCGTGGAGAACGTTTTATTGTAGTTCATTCACAAAGAATAATGCTGGCCGTTCCCTGGATATAAGTATTCTTTAGTTAGAGTTCCGCGCGAATCGCTATCACCATAGGGGCGAACAAGGTATTTTGCTCTAGTGATTTCGTTGACATTATAAACGTTATAATAATACGTTACACACGCTAGGCAGAGCTCTAAGCGGCAAACAGCTTCTGCCGTTTTCGAAACGTTTTGAGTTTTAAGACTGTGAATTTGTTAACAATAGAACAAAACTCTCGAATCCCTTCACATACTATATATTATGATTACTAAAAAAATATTTTTTATCTCTACCAGTATGAGGTTAATTTATGACTATCTTCCAAAATTTGTGCTTATTTACATCTTCACTCCTTGTACAGTACTTGCGATACCTCTGCGAGTTGGAACTTATCCACCCGGAAGACGAGGGTCGCCAGTTCATCCTGCAGTTCAGCCTAGCAGACAGCACGGTGAAGATCGACGAGCTCGCGCAGCGCAACTCCGGCCGGCGCGAGGGTCGCTTCCTGAGTTCCAGGAAACTGCAGCTGCCTGACTCCGATCCCAGCTTCCCAACGTATTACACGCCTGATAAGTTCTATATTGGTGAGCTCTTAATGATCATAGTCTTGTTAACTAAGTTTTCGCGTCTCCTAACTACTTGATGTTGGTTTTGGAGATTTGCCATTATTGTAGAGATAGAATCAGTCAGCCTAGCCACTCCGTTATGGTGACTAGCTGCTTCCAGGGTACGCTGCGGGGAGGCTCATGCACTCCATTTTGCTATTGACTCGAGAAAAAGAAGAAGAAGAAGATGATGTTGGTTTAGAAGAGCTGACTTACGTTGTCTTCCACAGTAATACAATCGCATAACAAACAAATAGAAGATCATTTTAAAATGAACGCTGCTGCCCAATAGCCCTGTATTTTCCCTTGGTCAACTTTTACAAGCATCCTAAATCTTGTGCGTGGCACCAACTGGAAATTTTGAAATCCCCGTGCACTATAAACTATATCTCAATGTTACAGGCGCGGTGATCCCGGTATACAAGCACCGGTTCAAGATCGTAGGCTGCGATTTATTCGTGTACCGCTACATGAACTCCAACCAGGACAAATTCCCGCAGGAAGTGATCGACAATGTGCGCAACTACCACATGCGCGAGGGCAACTTGAAGGACGAGTTTGCGGTGAGTGCTATGAAGTCATCCACGTATAAGTACAAGCCATAAAAGTACTGGCAATGAAATCATCAGCACGAAGAAAGGAGGAGTTAGACATTCTTCCCCAAAATTACTCTACTCGCCAAAATGGACAGCTATGAGTGAATATAAATTCCTTAGCTAACTGCATTCACATCTATTTATAGGCAGCAGTGCGCGAAGAGCAAACCGCAGACACTCGTGCTTCGCTCGCCAAGATCGGGCAGCAAGCTGTGGCGGAACCCAGCGCCATGGAGAAGTGTCTGACTGCCCTCGACGTGGTGGAAGGAAGCGAGATCCCCATGCGTCAAGGCACGCCGCCACCGACGACCGACCGCATCTCCTACGACGAGGCTTTGCGCGAGACCAGGCTCAGGTATTGCTGCAGAGGGCGATGTAGTTTCTTATGCAATCCAACGTGAAAATTGACAGTGGTGTGAAGTTAATTTTCGTCTATATAAACTTTTTGAACTTATAGTTTTGTAATATTTATTTATCTTATTATCTGTCAATTTAATGCCGCGCTGAATCAATTTAAATATGTATAAAACTGATTTCCAATAATTTTCCTAACTGAACAAACTAAAGTTCCAGCAAACCGGGCTGCGATCAAATATTGCCGCTCAAGGGTATCCTCAAATCGGGCGCATTGCCGAAGGACGATCAGCAGAAGGTGGTCTGCTTCACCGGACCAGAAACAGGCGAGCACCGGGAGCTGCCCAAGCCGAAGAAAGGGTTCTACCCGTCAGGACAGCAACCACACTTCGATCCCGACCCAGACTTCTGCGAGCGTTACAAAGATCCGGTAAGATGCGCTCTTTTAACTGAAAAGATGATGAAAAGCATAAGGTGGTCTGCTTCACTGGTCCAGAAGCAGGGGAGCACCGGGAGCCGCACAAGCCGAAGAAAGGGTTCTACCCGTCAGGACTGCAACCACACTTCGACCCCGACCCAGACTTCTGCGAGCGGTACAAGGATCCGGTAAGATGTGCTGTTTTATATCTTTTCAACTCTATTTTAGCAGTAACAGGTTTCATTGTAGGTGTTAAAAATCACGACTTGTGCTGACAGCCTGCTGACAACCAGTCAAGTCACTGAAGAAAAGCAATATACTATCCAAAATACTTAGGCGTCAGTGCGTATACGTGGCGCACACTAAAAGTTTTGCACAGTGACAACAATAGACAGTTTATTGTGACAGTAACTTATTGATTGTATTTTTTGTATTTTTTTATGAATATTTGCACTTTTTCACTCGTTTTAACCATTTTCGGAAGCAGGGGGGCACTAGCGCGTAGACATGCCGTTTTTAGGCTTTTTGAGCGCCTTCACCACACCTTCAGGGTCGGTAAAACTCAAACCGCGCATAACATCTTTGTTTTAAAAAAATCAAAAGAAGTCACATGCAATCAGGATGAGACTGTATGGTGAATAAATCTCAAGTTTAAATTTCTCCTTACAGAAGGAAGCGTTTGTCTTCTTCAGGGTGTGATTAGCCTCGTGACCAAACATAAGACTGAAGGTGTTTCTTTAATGTCTCTAAAACAATTTTAGAAAAAAGATTACGAAAAAATAGTCGTATACTATTCTAAATTTCCTGTTCTTTAATTAAATGTAATAATCGATACTGATAATACCAGATTTGGAAAAGAAACAGATGTTTCAAATGTACCTTTAGGTTCCTACTTGTTGATATTTGGAAGCAAAGTCTATTTTGTAAAGACTTATTCACATTAATATTTCTTTATTTCTAGTTTAAAAAATACTTATAAAATTAAGTAGCTTCATCTAAATTGATGCCGTAGACAAAAAAATAGGATTCTGGATTGAATTTCCACACCATTCTTGCGACAAAACCACGTTCGCTTACTTTGGTACAGAAATTGAATTTTGAGGGATCTACCGACTAAAACCCTCCCTGACTTTCAGCTTTTAATGTGAGATCTTTTTATTTTTCTCACGGTAATCTCTAATTAGTGCCTGATCGCCTCGTAAATAATTTGCTGATTCTAATCAACCAGCTACTTGATGCTAGCCATATTAAATTCCATAACGGTTGTTGATAGGCATCCTTCTTCCCTAGATCCCTCCCTGTGCAAAACATGTCCAAGTTTAAACTCATCCTACTAACGTTTCCTATAGTTAATATGCGATGCTTTAAGACACAAAGTATTTTGAAACCCTGAACGAAAGTCATTTCGAGTTAGTGGCTGTTTAAAATGATTAAAAAATGAAGCTCAAATTCTCTTCACTGCAATTCCATTTTGGGTGAAATTTGTAAATTTTAAACTCTCATTGCGCCCAAACGAATAAAAATAATTAAATGATTTAAATTGTGTTCTGTTGTTAAAAACCTATATTTTTATATTTTATCACATTCCGTATTCAAATATATGCGGTTGACTGGGAGTGCAAAACTTTTAGTGTGCCCTAGGTACAAGTTTGTAATTCACCTCACCGTAGCTACTCGTAATCCTGTCTAGGTAAATCAGAAACGAAATGTTGATATTTTACCGGCTATTTTACTTCCAGAACTGGGAAGAACGCGAAGAGTGGCGCAGGAAGAACATCTGCCAATACGAGATCATGCCGAAACGCGTCACGGAGAGTAGCTTCTACGAACCAGATCCGGACAAGTTGAAGCAGCAACTGCCCGGCTACTTGGGCTCCTACAACGTCGACTGCCAAAAGGTTTTTTCACAATTATTGTAGCTTTTTCTACTTGTCGAGTGGGTTTTAGAGTCGACGAATTACCCGATAAACCTTGGTGTCAGAGTATTTAAACTACCTGTTAGTAACAGCTAATCGGCCTCTGACATGGTTTGTATAACCACCTCTATCAAAGACAGCGATCGGGACCGACGGCTTAACGTGCCCTCCGCAACATGGAGTATTACTTATATGGTCTGTGCCAATACGACATCATCGTGCAGAAACGCGTCACGGAGAGCAGCTTCTACGAACCAGACCCGGACAAAAAGAAGCAGCAACTACCCGGCTACTTGGGCTCCTTTAATGTCGACCGCAATATCTATCTATCCAATATGGATGCTTACTTGATCACATCGTTAGAAGCGTAGCACTAATCTATCAGTAATTATGCAAAAAGAAAAATAGATAAAATTGATACAAAATTATAAATGATTACCATTTCCCAGGTACCAGAGCACATGCGTCTACCTCCAGATGCGTACGAGAAAGTCAAATATCTGCGAAAAGACGTCCCCGATATTTCTCCCGCGGCGGCACGGATAGCAGACTACCCTCGCTTACCACCACCAGAAGTGGACACTTGCGTGCACCCCCCTCCGGAAGATACAAGCCCATGTGCTCCAAGGAAGGAAGAAGACGTGGCCTTCGCCTGTCCACACGTAGAACCCGTCTTGCCCTGCTGTCCGGAAGACAAGCAGGATAATAAAGAAACTGAACAGACCAAGTTATAGTCGGCACGTTACAGTAGGTACTGATACGGCTTAGATTTTATACATACTAAGTTCGTCTTTTAACCATTTTGAGCCTAAATTGCACGTGAAACAAGCGTTGTGGCAAATATTTTGCTATGAATTATACCAGTACCTAGTCTAGTAAATGTTACGTAAACTGGCCAATGTAAACAGGATGAAAGTACCTTTACCTTACTATGACTTGAATCTTGTATTGTATCTTGACTTGATCTTTGAATTTCGATAGGTATCTACCAAATAAATTATGATATTATTAAAACTTTTATTATTTAAAACTGGAAGTTTCAATTTAAAAAGCTCCGTTTATACATTATTTTATTCAACTTAACAAGGACTTCATACAAATATGTAAACATTATACCATACGATAACTTATTATATATTATTTTTCAATACAAGGAATAAAAGGAATGTAGTAAATATGGCTATATTTTAACTAAGGTTCGTTCTGGCGTATTATATTACTCCATGGTACTGGTCAAAAACCAGAAATTCAATTAAATTAATTTTCATGATCACTTTAGTCATTATTGAAAATGAAAACCGCATAAAAATCCGTTCGGTAGTTTTAAGAGTTATCGCTTTCAAACAGTTTTCACGCTATATTTAGATATTTTCGCGGTTGTTCACTACAAACAAATAGATTGTTATTTTGAACGAGATTATTACCGCGATTATATTTCTTGTTATACTTCGATATTTCAGAGCAGTTTCATGCTGCATGGTCACGAGTAGACTGGCGAGGCGAAAGTTGACGTCTTCTAAGGGAAATCATATCGGTCAACCCTCTTTTGGACGCACCATAACCATGGAGCATGAAACTGCTCTGAAATATCGAGGTAACAATAAATATAATCGCGGTAATAATCCCGTTCAAAATAACAATCTAATTGTAGTTTTCACGCTCTGTAGTATATTTTACAGCCACATATATCTAATCTAATATCGTTGCTAATGTATTATCTACTTATCACTGACCTAAATAATAGAGGTCAGTGCTACTTATCCACTAAGATGATAAAATAATAAATAAATAAAACTGACCACCAGAATACTTACGTGGTACTATGGTGTTTAAAACTAATTAAACATTTATTTGAAGTGATAGTGTGTGGGACATTGGTGCACTTGTATGTACATACAAAAAGTGTATCACAGACACATTTTATTATTTCGTCATAATCATAACATAATTTAGGTATATAAAAATAATTTACCTTATAAAAACGTCGATCTCATACAACTTTTTTCATACGCTACGCGACGTAGATGATAACGAGTACAATGATAGCTAGGGTTACGAACATGCCACCGAAGAGGACGTACTTGTCTTGAGCTACCCTCCGTTCGATGAGCGAAATGGTTGCGTTGGACAACCCTAGCGTGTTGGCCAAGTCGATGATTCTTCTGTGAGCTCCTTTCAGAGTCTCCCTGTTGTATTTCAGAGTGTCTAGTATGTTGGTACCTGAAACAAGAACATTTCTTCTATTAAAATATCGAATTAAATGTCACTATACTACACAGGGTGTTAATTTTATTGCGTGCCATAGCTTAGGGGGTGTTTCAGTAACGTTAAAGGAGCCCATAAAAATATTTAAAAAAAAAACAACTCATAAATCAAATAACCAAAAGTCGGTATTTATTATTATTCCAAGAGCTGCGTCTGGCTCTCGCGCTATAACCGAGCCCGCGCGAGTCGCTATCACTGGTCAATGCGACTCGCGCGTCGCGCGGGATTGGTTATAGTGGGAGAGCTAGACGCAGCTCTGGAAATAATTTTAAATACCTACCTACCTTTCTTTTTTATGTTTTTTTTATATTTTTATAAGCATTACTGAAACACCCCCTAAGATATGGCATGCAATTAAATTAACACCCTGTATATAAAGGGTGAAGGGTCTCCGCGCTTCATTGTTTCTTCAAATGACTTCTAAAATCAGTCAATTTTTGTATGCGAAAGCTATTCTTTTTATTTCCTAAAAGAATTTCTTCGTGAAAGTTAATCAGTTTCGTCAAGAGTTTCGTTGACTGAGCAACCCCTATCAGTTTACGGGAAGCTATCCCTTACACCCTGTACAGAACTTCATAAGCAGTAAGTACTGTATTTTTTTCCAATGATTGAAAAATCTTTAGGCTACAGTTTTTAAATCAATATTATTTACTTATCGAAGTAAAATACAATATAGTTAAGTATACCAGCTACGCGATGCTTACACGGAAATGGCACCTACGCTTCTAAATAATAAACATAACTAGTTTTTATTTGCCATCAGCATCATCGCTGCGATGATCAAGGTCGCTACCAATCTATTAGACTTTAGCCATGCTCATTGTATTGTATGTATCGCGGCCGGCCTTTGCCCTGTCCGGAATATGTTTATTTATCCACTCGTAGGATTCGAATCACCCATAAATTTATATGCGTGTCACAGGTCGAGACAATGGCGAGGTAGTTAGCGCCAAGATGTATGTAATTATTTACTGCTCGAGCAGAGGTGTCGTGGACCGGATGCTGTTAATATCACAGCGCTAGCTCCACTAAAACCTAGTTATAATTTAACATATTAACGTGTTGCCTGCAGCTGCATGCTGAGAAAATTCGCTAAGGGCGACCGCCTCGCATCCGTCGGATACCAGTTTCAATGTTAGCATAAACCAATTGGAAATAATGCAAACCTGTGTATCAAAAACTACTTAGTCTAAGGAGCCTGCGTTTGAGGAACACTTCACAAAATGTGGTGAGTATTTTTAATTTGTTTTTATTTAAACTTTTGTTCAAACTGTTCGCACAACGTCCTTGAACCAAGTTCAAGTATGAACCAATCGGCGAAGGTGACCGGGTCGCGACATTTTTGTTTCTTATTGTTATGTGCGTTGTTTGATCAACTTTGCGACGGGTGTCGGCAGCGAAGATACAAGAGCGACTCAAGAGCACTACCAGAACACTCAATACCTAACTTCACAGCCAGATGGTACTGCTACCAGTACCTACGTTCATTATGCATAATTATTTAAGTGCAAGTAAAATGAGACTTCAATAAAAACATACGGAAAAAATAGAAGATATCTATGTCATTTCAAAATAATTATAATGCATGTAATGGGAACAATAGGTGATTCTTCTCAAATAAATATCTGCTTAGCACGCACCACAACAGCTTTTTGTACTGACATTTAAAAAAACTAAATTAATTAGGCTACTCTCTTTTTTTTGTTTGTTGTACACAAGTAAAACTGCGGGAAAATATCTTATTTTCATGGGAAAACTTATTATAAGTCTGGAAAGCTAATATAAATATGTAAATTCAAAATACAAAACCAATAAATAAAACTTAGAATGCAAAGTTAGATAGGAATAACATGTTTTTACCAGCAGACTATGTATTTTGATGAAGTTTTCAATAAGAATAAGATATTTTCGTGTGGTACAAAGTAGGTACTTGTAGCCATGATACATTTCTTGCACTGACTTATACTGGGTTTTAGGTATACCTACTCTTTTCACGACACGACACGACACGCAGCGACACGACAGGGTCGGTTCGGGTTTTGGTTGCTCACTTTGCGGTCTGGCATTTCATCAATACCTTGCCAAACCCCGAATTCGGCAATTCGTTTTTTCGAGTTTACCAGTCCGCGAAATGGTTGTTGTAAAACGCTTAATCGCCGAAATGCAAGGACATTTCGGGGATTGCGCGTTTTGCATTTGCCAACCCGCGAAGTGTGCCTTTTTTCCGGCCCATGAGCGATTTCGGAGATTGTGCGTAACAAACATACAAACAAGGCATCTCATAATTTGAGTTCCATCTGCAGGGTCTAGAAGACTACTAGACTTACCTGTATGCAACATATCATCCACATTCCTGTGTGAATTCTGTAGAGAGTTTTGCTCCTGTGCCAAATAATCTACGTTGATAGAAGTGTGATCATTTCCTGGTCCAAATCTTCTGCTCAGCAGTTGCTCTCGCTCTTTCTTTTCTTGCTCTCTTCGCATTCTTTTGTTTTGGGCATTTGTAAGTGACGCCTGGAAATTAAATAACAGACATATTAAACCACTATTAAACACTCTTTTTTTGAACACAAATAATTTACTGCACACCTCAAATTGCATTATGTGAAAGGATTTAAAATCAAAACTTCTTTATATAAAAAACCAACAATTTTAACCATTTTTAATTAATTTAACCAAAACAAATAAAGTTTAATATGTCTGTTATTTAATTTCCAGGCGTCACTTACAAATGCCCAAAACAAAAGAATGCGAAGAGAGCAAGAAAAGAAAGAGCGAGAGCAACTGCTGAGCAGAAGATTTGGACCAGGAAATGATCACACTTCTATCAACGTAGATTATTTGGCACAGGAGCAAAACTCTCTACAGAATTCACACAGGAATGTGGATGATATGTTGCATACAGGTAAGTCTAGTAGTCTTCTAGACCCTGCAGATGGAACTCAAATTATGAGATGCCTTGTTTGTATGTTTGTTACGCACAATCTCCGAAATCGCTCATGGGCCGGAAAAAAGGCACACTTCGCGGGTTGGCAAATGCAAAACGCGCAATCCCCGAAATGTCCTTGCATTTCGGCGATTAAGCGTTTTACAACAACCATTTCGCGGACTGGTAAACTCGAAAAAACGAATTGCCGAATTCGGGGTTTGGCAAGGTATTGATGAAATGCCAGACCGCAAAGTGAGCAACCAAAACCCGAACCGACCCTGTCGTGTCGCTGCGTGTCGTGTCGTGTCGTGAAAAGAGTAGGTATACCTAAAACCCAGTATAAGTCAGTGCAAGAAATGTATCATGGCTACAAGT
>JARACY010002941.1:0-37548 GCA_029255725.1 Scrobipalpa atriplicella | reverse complement strand
GCCGGCGCACGCTGGGAGATCAGAGCCTGGAGGTACTGGTTTGCTGTAATATAAGAGAACATTAAGTTTTGATTTTCAGTGATCGATATTTCTGTTTAGCTTGCACTGATGATGATGATGAGCAGTTAAAGTCAGGTGATTACTACTAATTATGATGAATAACATACGATCCCTCTTCGGCAAGCAAAAAATACTTATTTTAATACCTATTAAGATTTTACTAGGGATTATCAAAAACCTTAACCAACGTTTTAGTGGACGAATATAACTCCATACTAACCCTGTTGTTATGAAGTTGTGCCAAAGCTGCCGAGTGATACTTTTGATCTTCAAATGGTCAGTTGGTAAATCGTCTTCTTTGCTGTATCCATGACCATAACTCGTTCCCGATCCATCCAAAACCGCGTTTGTTTGGGCACAATGATTGGATCCTTCTAATTTAACCTTAACCCCTTCAGGTGCTGGGTTCTCATAAGGGTACGAAAATTGATACAGATAGATCTGATCATTACCAGCTTCTACCTGCAGCTTCAGTGCTCTGAGATGTGGGTAAGCAAACATAACATCGGTATAGAAATCAATAATATGGTAATCCTCTAATGATCTATACCTATCCGATTTGAAGTTCTTCAAAATACACCCAAAATTGCAATGGCATGGCATCACAAGTTCGGACGATTGTCATTCAAGCGTTTTTGTACCTATCAGAACGATTATAAATTATAAATAAAGCAGGTAAAGATAAAAGATAAGGAGTGAAGTGGTATAATGCCTAAAAGTGATACCAGTTATTTAGGGCCTATTAAAAAAATGGTATCGTTCCATCCATTCCATTACTCCTAAAATACTTGTATTATATTTTTATTTACGTTATATATATCTATCTCTGTATGCATTAACTCGTATTAGTTTATCATCACATCACACATCATAATATTTCGTGCTACAATCGTCTCTATTAACCCCACTTTGAATAAAAGGTCGCGTACTTGGCGACATGTTTCGGAGAATTCGGATCTCCTTTTTCAAGCCGAGTGCGGTGCAGACCCGTCGGTGTCCCGCCGCGCAGCCTTTTATTCAAAGTGAGTAATCCGTTTAATAGTTGATTTATCATGTCTCACTTAAGTTTAAATAATTTGGTCTCTATTAACTTTTTATGGACTTTCGTGTCAGTAGGTGAAAAAAAAACAGAAAATTACAGGCGGGGGGGGCACCTTTATCACTGTACGAGAACATTATGTATATGTACAAATAGGTATATGTAGAATAGACAAACAAATGACGAAATGACAGTATGATTTAGGTTCCTACACTCGACTACGGACGGAACCCTAAAATGGCATAGTAATTTAAAAACACTTATCCTTAATCAAATCACTTATACCTACAGTCCAATGTTGTTTTGTTTTTGATGATAAGGTGTCTTCAGTGCTACCTGTACCGCCATGTTGTCAAGAAGTGTGTGTTGTGTTTTGGCAATAGTGGTAGTAAGTGCCTTTGCGCAGGTCGAAGATGGGGAGTCTCGGACAGTAGTCATACACCAAGGCTCTATCAAAGGGTACAAGAGAGAAGGAGTTTATACATTCTACAATATCCCTTATGCAACTGCTCCTACTGGCAAGGACAGGTTCAAGGTCTGTAAAAAAATTAACTACTTACCTATTGAGTTTATTAAATTTTTATTTTATTAGAATTAAAGTTTTAAAGTGGTAGGGTTTTGTGTGGTACTGTGATCCTTTAAACCACATGTTCTACTGATAAATTTAACTCGAATAAAATATTTGTCTTTTCCATACAAAGATGCTCTCCTCATCTGTAATTTTGTATGAACAAGTCGAAATTTGATTTAATCCTAAATTTTTTGTGCTTTGAAACTGTTAAATTAAATTGTTTGTTATCATTAGTAGAACATGTGGTTTAAAGGAACGCAGTACTTTTTTTACACCCTGTATCTTTCTTTATCATTTCAGGCACCTCTACCGGGTCCAGTATGGATATCCACTCGTGAGGCTGTGGATGAAGGAGTGATATGCCCTCAAATGGACCTCGCTGTCCTGGGAATCGCCAACAAAACTATGCAGGAAAATTGCCTCATCGCAAACGTATATGTCCCAGACACAGATGAGGAAAACATTTCTGTTGTGGTAATGGTGCACGGCGGGGCTTATCTCATGGGATTTGGAGATGCACTAACACCGATATATATGGTGCAAACAAAGAAAGTTATTTATGTCACCTTTAACTACCGATTAGGAGTTCAAGGGTTCTTGTGTTTGGGAACACCAGACGCGCCCGGCAATGCTGGCATGAAAGATATGGTTGCTCTACTGCGCTGGGTGAAAAGAAACATTGCACGTTTCGGAGGAAATCCTGATGATGTAACCATAGAGGGTTACAGCGCAGGGTCCTCGGCTGTTGATCTATTGTTACTGTCAAAATCGGCAAAAGGTTTGTTCCATAAAGCGATACCTGAGAGTGGAGCTAACGTTGCGTTGTGGTCTGTACAGATAGATCCCATTGATAACGCAAAAGTGTTCGCAAAAACAGAATTGGGTTTCGAAAATGTGGACGACATTTATGCCCTCGAAGAATTTTATAAAACTACCCCTTACGATAAGTTTTATAAAGCAGGAGTAACTCTTATGTTAAAATACAAAAATAATTTCCTGTTTACACCTTGTGTAGAACGCGATACTGGAGTAGAGAAATTCCTTGACGAAGCTCCAGTAAATATTTTGAAGAAAGGTGACTACAGTAAAGTACCAGTATTGTATGGCTTTTCAAATATGGAAGGGCTACTTCGCGTTGCCTTTGGATACGAAAATTTTATGGGAGAATTAAATGAAAAGTTTTCCGAGCATCTACCTCACGATTTGCAATTTAAAGATGAAGAAGAGAAAACTAAAGTAGCGAATGAAGTAAAGAGATTCTATTTCGGTGACAAAAGAATAGATAATGATACAATTTTGGAATACATTGATTTCTATACCGATGTTATGTTTGCTTACCCACATCTCAGAGCACTGAAGCTGCAGGTAGAAGCTGGTAATGATCAGATCTATCTGTATCAATTTTCGTACCCTTATGAGAACCCAGCACCTGAAGGGGTTAAGGTTAAATTAGAAGGATCCAATCATTGTGCCCAAACAAACGCGGTTTTGGATGGATCGGGAACGAGTTATGGTCATGGATACAGCAAAGAAGACGATTTACCAACTGACCATTTGAAGATCAAAAGTATCACTCGGCAGCTTTGGCACAACTTCATAACAACAGGGTTAGTATGGAGTTATATTCGTCCACTAAAACGTTGGTTAAGGTTTTTGATAATCCCTAGTAAAATCTTAATAGGTATTAAAATAAGTATTTTTGCTTGCCGAAGAGGGATCGTATGTTATTCATCATAATTAGTAGTAATCACCTGACTTTAACTGCTCATCATCATCATCAGTGCAAGCTAAACAGAAATATCGATCACTGAAAATCAAAACTTAATGTTCTCTTATATTACAGCAAACCAGTACCTCCAGGCTCTGATCTCCCAGCGTGGCCGGCAGCTGGCGCGCAGGGTTCACCTCACATGGACATCAGCAACAACCCTCAACTTCTGGGCAAGCTTCTACCGGATCGAGCTGTCTTCTGGGACGCCATCTATGAGCGATACTACCGCGCGCCAGAAGCGCCACCTGCGCCGCCCGCGAGGCATACCGAACTGTAAAATATATTTAATTTTTATGTTGTGTAAAATGTTTTCAAATAAAAGATTGTTATATTCATAGGTATTCCTTCACATTGATTCATTATGTCCATTACATTTTCTTCCATGCTGAAATGGTAGCACATTTTTTTAAATTATGCATGACGTACTTAGCGACTTACAGCTTAGCAATTTATGTAGCAGCTTTCTCCATCTATACGTACGACTCGACATTGACTTTTTTGTTACTATAAAAATAAATTTAAATTATCTACTCTCTGGACGGTATGTTTTCTTCACATATAAAACACGGATTGATTTGTCTTGTAAAAAGTAGTAGGTACATTACTAACAAAAAACTGGCTTCCGTAATCAGTTTATACTATAGATGTCCTTAGCATAATTACAAAAACAAAATACTTGACTTTCAAGGGGACTGAATCGCAATCACAATACAAAATAGGAAATTGCAAGTGCTTCGCTCTTGTGAGTTTAGCTTGTTTGGATCGGAACGGAATCCAACTCTTTAGGAGCAGCCGTTAAGCATGATCTCCGTAGAGTGGTCCTCCCCGCTAGACACTAGACATTGCATTATATCGACAGGGATACACGTGGGAAAGGGCGTTGCTAGGAACTATATCCTAATTAATTATATATTGAAATATTTTGGCATTGCAGGATCCTGCCTGTTACTATTGCGATAAAAAGTCAGTGCGTCATCTCTCAAGATTATCATAACACTGATAGTGTATGTATAGTCTCCATTAATTAAGAAGATACATCAGTGCGACAGGTTCCGTGATGTGGTTCGCACGTGTGTGTGGTGTAGTAGCGATATTGTGTGCGCTTGCGCAGGCAGAAGATGGAGATTCACGAACAGTTGTCATTGAACAAGGACCTGTTAAAGGATATAAAGATCCAGAAGGAGGCATTTATGTGTTCTATAATATTCCTTATGCAACTGCTCCCACAGGCAAGGACAGGTTCAAAGTCAGTTTCATTGTCAACACATATGATAATTGATAAACATCGTTCAGATATCAAGGAGTTCTATTTATACAATTTGATTTTGATTGTAACTTTGTACTTTTGTCCAATTGCTAGTCTGCTTATTTCATACGGCATTACCGATAAAATATAAATAAAATACTCTAATAATTCCAGATTACACACTGTCACATTGTATTTTGAAATAATAACTATTCTTCATAACAGTTCTTACAGTTCTAGTTCCTTACATTATAATTATTCACGTAATCTACTTTGGACAATATTTCTCCCATTCAACATTTTCTTTTCAAATTTTAAACTAAGTATATCTTGACAGTATCAATATCATTATACTTTTGTTTTGTGTATTTCAGGCTCCCTTGCCAGCTCCAGTTTGGGTAACTCCTCGAGAGGCTGTGGATAGAGGAGTAATATGTCCTCAAATGGAGATGAAATTTGGAGGTCATAGTTTTACCGAAAACAAGACGATGCAGGAAGATTGTCTTATTGCCAATGTATATGTCCCAGACACGGATGAGAAGAACCTTCCCGTTGTGGTTTTAGTGCACGGCGGTGGTTACATTGTAGGATATGGAGAGTTGCTTACCTATAAGTATATGGTCAAAACAAAGAAAGTCATCTACGTAAATTTTAACTATCGTCTCGGAATACATGGGTTTTTATGTTTGGGAACACCAGACGCACCCGGAAACGCTGGCATGAAAGACATGGTGGCTCTTCTGCACTGGGTAAAAAGAAACATTGCTAGTTTTGGAGGAAATCCTGATGATGTAACTTTAGAAGGTGGCAGCGCGGGGTCCTCTGCAGTTGATCTCTTGTTACTGTCAAAAACAACGAAAGGCCTGTTCCACAGAGCGATACCTGAAAGTGGGGCGAACGTCGGAGTGTGGTCCGTACAGATAGATCCTGTCGACAACGCAAAAGTATTTGCAAAGTCAGAACTTGGTTTTGAAAACGTGAATGACATTTACGCCCTCGAAGAATTTTATAAAACTCTACCTTACGAAGAAATTTTTAAAATAGATGGTTTGGCTCTAATGACAAAATACATAGACAGTTTTGTATTTACACCTTGTGTAGAACGCGATACCGGTACGGAGATGTTCCTTGACGACTCTCCTGTTAACATTCTGAAGAACGGTGTCTACAACAAAGTTCCTATGTTGTATGGATTTGCTAATATGGAAGGCTTACTTCGAGTAAACGCTGGTTACGAACAATTTATGGCGGGAATGAAGAAAAAGTTTTCTGATTATCTACCGCATGACTTACAATTCAAAAATGAGAAGGAAAAGGAAAAAGTAGCCAATGAAGTAAGGAAATTCTATTTTGGCGAAAAGAAAATTGACAATAGTACAATCTTAGAATACATTGATTACAATACTGATGTCATGTTTGCTTACGGACATCTTAGATCACTGAGGCTACAAGTGGAAGCGGGTAACAATCAGATCTATCTGTATCAGTTCTCTTACCCTTTTGAGAACCCTGCACCCGAAGGAGTGGAGGTGAAATTGCTTGGCTCTAACCATTGCGCCCAGACGATGATGGTGGGGGATGGCATGGGAACGATGTTTCCTATCGACGAGCAAGATATTAAGATGGCACAACTTAAAAATGTTACCCGGCAGTTTTGGCTCAACTTTATCACGACAGGGTTAGTCAAATCAAAACCAACTTACTCATTTAAAACTTCAGCCGTCTAAATTACATTACACCACCCGTGACTAGTTAATTTATTTTAAATACGATTAAAAAAGAGATATCAACACATGATCAACACAACAGCTGATTACAATCCTGTCAAAGAGACGTCACACGCCTAAAATACGAGATAAAAAGCAGCTGTTATTAGTCTCTTGTTTTATTTTTGGAAATGACTGGTCTAAAGTTAAAAAAGTTTAGATGTGTCTACGAGCGAATCGGTCTTATTTTATATTATAGTAAAAATTATAATACTGACTGATTATTTCCACATATTCCAGTGAACCGGTGCCAGCAGGCTCTGATTTACGAGCGTGGCCGGCCGCCAGCGCGCAGGGCTCGCCGCACATGGACATCACCGAGCAGCCGCGACTGCTGGCCGAGCTGCTGCCGGAGCGTAGGCGACTCTGGGACGCCATCTATGAGCGCTACTACCGCGAACCCACGCCGCCGCCCGCGCCACCGTCTAGGCACACTGAACTATAATTATTATTGTTTTTTTTTAATTATTTGTTTTTAGTTTAATAAAAATAAAGTCTTTGATAAATTCCTAATCTTTTTATTTTCAATTTTCGATAGAAATACAATGGTAGATCTTAAAAATTGTCAATCATTGATCTCAAATATGCTCTCAGTTGATAAGCAATTATTTCCTCCCGTAATCTTAAAGATGCCTTCGCGATAGAGGGATGAGTGACACGACACGCGCGAGAGTATCATTTCAGTTTGTTGAGGAACTATTGTATAGCCCGGCCCGAGGTTCAAAATAGGTGCAAGTAGTCTTCGCGTTGCCAGTCCGTCATGCCATTACATTACCACGGTAAATTTAATCTAATCTAATACTGAAATAACTATTACTGCTTCAAGGATATTGTCACTGACCTAACTAAAAAGGGTCAGTTACCAACGACACTATTACTTTTTTAAGACCGAAAGATCCTCAGTTCAACCGGTTTCAGTATGTGGTTTAGACGTGCGTATTTTTTTCTGGCGATAGGATGTGTCTTAGCGCAGGAAAAAAAAGGAGATTCACGGACAGTAGTCATTGACCAAGGACCAGTGCGAGGGTATCAGGATCCAGAAGGAGGAGTGTTTGTATTTTACAATATTCCTTATGCGACTGCACCCACAGGCAAGGATAGGTTCAAGGTCGGTATAACAAATAATGACGCAAAGACATAAAGATCGATAAAGATCGCCGTAAAACACGGGTGGTGCAAAACCTACAAAGAATAACTTTTTATTTCTCATGGTTCAACTCATAACTCTCATCGTATTTGACCAAATTTTGTGTGGTCAAACAGAGGCGTCAAATATAAGATCCTATTTTACACAAAAAATTTAAGATAGGATGGAATATAAAATCTGGGATATATTAGAAGTTTTAATTCCGTGCCGTTTGTGAAACATAATTTCTTGAGTTCAATACAATTTTCATCATTTTGTGTACCTACCCACTTATTTCAGGTTGCGTTGCCAGCTCCAAAGTGGGTATCTACGTTTGAAGCCGTAGATAGAGGAATAATATGTCCTCAAGTGAAAATTTATATAGCGTTTGGAAGAGATCACTTTACCAACAGAACTATGCTAGAAGATTGCCTCGTTGCAAATGTATACGTGCCTGATACGAATGAAAAAAATCTTCCTGTTGTAGTTCTCGTGCATGGTGGGTTATATTTCGCAGGTTTTGGAGCGTATATGGTCCACAAAGATATGGTCCGAACCAAAAAAGTCATTTACGTCAACTTCAACTATCGTCTTGGAGCACACGGATTCCTCTGTTTAGGAACACCAGATGCCCCCGGCAACGCTGGCATGAAAGATATGGTGGCTCTACTGCGCTGGGTGAAAAGGAACATTCCTAGTTTCGGAGGAAATCCTGATGACGTAACGATAGAAGGTCATGACTCGGGGTCCTCGGCTGTTGATCTCTTGTTACTGTCAAAATCAGCTAAGGGTCTGTTTCATAAAGCCATTCCTGAAAGTGGAGCTAACCTCGCGATGTGGTTCTTTCAGACAGATCCAATCTATAACGCTAAACATTTTGCAAAATATGAACTGGGCTTTCAAAATGTAGATGACTTTTACGCTCTCGAAGAATTTTATAAAACTGTGTCATACGATGCGTTAGTTAATAAAGATGGTTATTCTCTAATGAATAAATACATACACAATTACATGTTTACACCTTGTGTAGAACGCGATACTGGATCAGAGATGTTCCTTGACGATTCTCCTTTAAACATTCTCAAGAAAGGCGACTTCAATAAAGTACCTATATTGTATGGCTTTACAGACAAGGAAGGTATATTTCGAGTTAGTATTAGTTACCATCTTTTTGTGCCGGGGATGATTAATAAATTTTCTGATTATCTGCGTTCTTGCGCAAGTCATCCGCCACAGCGGCCGATTGTGCGCAATGATTTGAGCCATTAGAAATTTTATTTCCGTGACAAAAAAATAGACTACAATGATACAATTATGCAATACATTGATTATTATTCTGACATTACAATCGCTTATCCACATCTCAGATCTCTAAAGCTTCAGGTAGAAGCGGGTAATGATCAAATCTACTTGTATCAATTTTCGCACCCATTCAAATACTCGGTACCTGAAGGAGTAACAGTAGAAGTGAATGGCTCAAATCATTGCGCACAATCGGCCGCTGTGGCGGATGACTTGCGCAAGAACGCAGACAATGTTGAAAAAATCACAAATGTTACCCGGCAGTTTTGGCTCAACTTTATAACAACCAGGTAAAACGTTTTTTCCATTTTTATATACCGAAGCATTATATTCTAAGAACCCTTAGTATCGTAGCGTCTTGCATGCCTGTTCAAACGATCACAATAATTTAAGTATACCTCTGATGTGTAGCTGGCAAAATGTGCTTGCCAAAACAACTTTCTAAACACACGAACTTTTAAGGACGCGTGAGGAAAGGTAATAAAAAGTAGGCCTAATTTAATTTCTTTGCCTTATTGTCGCTCGACATAGATAAACATGTGAAATCTCACAAAAAATTATAAAATACACCGGCAGTGATATAAAGTACCTGTTTTTTTATATTCCAGTAATCCAGTGCCTCCTGGATCAAAGCTCCCAGCGTGGCCGGCAGCCAGCGCGCAGGGCTCGCCGTACATGGACATCAACGAGCAGCCGAGACTGCTGGCCGAGCTGCTGCCGGAGCGTAGGCGGTTGTGGGACTCCATCTATGAGCGTTACTACCGCGGACCCAAACCCCCACCGGCGCCACCGTCTAGACACACTGAACTATAAATATTATTTTATATATATATATATATATATATATTTTTTTAAGTTTTATAAATATAAAGTCTTTTATAATTTCTTCATCGTTTTTAGGGTTCTGTACCCAAAGGGTCAAAACGGGACCCAATTACTGAGACTTCACTGTCCCTCCGTCCGTCCGTCTGTCTGTCACTAGGCTGTATCTCATGAACCGTGATAGCTAGAGAGTTGAAATTTTCACAGATGGTGTATATCTGTTGCCGCTATAACAACAAATACTAAAATCAAAATAAATTAAATATTTAAGGGGGGCTCCCATACAAAAAACGTGATTTTTTTGCTTGTTTTCGTAGAAAATGTTTCGGAGGCTGTTTCTCATGAACGTGACAGTTAGATAGTTGAAATTTTCACACATGATGTATTTCTGTTGCCGCTTTAACAAAAAATACTAAAAACCAGCATACAATAAATATTAAGGGGGGCTCCCATACAAGAAACGTGATTTTTTTCGCTCGTTTTCGTAGATAATGTTTCGGAGGCTGTTTCTCATGAACCGTGATAGTTAGATAGTTGAAATATTCACAGATGATGTGTTTCTGTTGCCGCTATAACAACAAATACTAAAAACTGGCCAAGTGCGAGTCGGACAACAGATATGATCTTATTTTCCATTTTTATAAGTGATGGTACGGAACCCTACGTGCGCGAGTCCAACTCGCACTTGGCCGGTTTTTCATTATTTTCAACTTTCTATAGAAACTCAATGGTCGATCTTAAAAATTGCTCTGTTGATAGAAATACAATAATCGATCTCTAAATACGCTCTAAGTTGGTAAGCAATTATTCCTCCGGTTAAGATGCCTTTGCGATAGAGGGATGAGTGACACGACACGTCAGAGAGTATCATTTCAGTTGGTTGAGGAACTATGTATAGCCCGGCCCGAGGTTCAAAATAGGTGCAAGTAGGTAGGCGTCGCGTTGCCAGTTCGTCACGCCATTACATTACCATGGTAAAATAAATCTAATCTAAAACTGAAATAACTATTAGGTACTGCTTCAAGGATATTGTCACTGACCTAACTCCAAGGGGTCAGTTACCAACGACACTAATTTTTAATCGATAAAACTGAAAGATCCTCAGTTCAACCGCTTTCATAATGTGGTTAAGACGTGCGTATTTTATTCTGGTGATAGGATGTGTCTTTGCGCAGGCGCAGGAAAATAAAGGAGATTCACGGACAGTAGTCATTGATCAAGGACCAGTGCGAGGGTATAAGGATCCAGAAGGAGGAGTGTTTGTATTTTACAATATTCCTTATGCGACTGCACCCAAAGGCAAGGATAGGTTCAAGGTCGGTATAACAAATAATGGTGCAAAACCTACAAAGATTAACCTTTTCTTTTATCATGATCATAACTCTCTTCGTTATTGATCAAATTTTGTGTGCGTCAAACAGACGCGTCAAATATAAGATCCTACACAAAAAATATTGGATAGGATGAAATATATAATATTTTCGAAGATATATTATTGCTTTAATTCCGTGCCCTATTTGATACAAATATTCTTAAGTACAGTAAAATTTTTCATCATTTTGTGTAACCTACTTATTTCAGGTTGCGTTGCCAGCTCCAAAGTGGGTATCTACTTTTGAAGCCGTAGATAGAGGAATAATATGTCCTCAAGTTAAAGGGTTGGGAAAAGATCACTCTGCCAACAAAACTAAACAAGAAGATTGCCTCGTTGCAAATGTATACGTGCCTGATACGAATGTGAAAAATCTTCCTGTTGTAGTTCTCGTGCACGGTGGATTATATCTAGTAGGTTATGGAGCTTTCGTGGTCCACAAAGATATGGTCCGAACCAAAAAAATCATTTACGTCAACTTCAACTATCGTCTTGGAGCACTCGGATTTCTCTGTTTAGGAACACCAGATGCCCCCGGTAACGCTGGCATGAAAGATATGGTGGCTCTACTGCGTTGGGTGAAAAGGAACATTGCCAGTTTCGGAGGAAATCCTGATGACGTAACGATAGAAGGCTATGATGCGGGGTCCTCGGCTGTTGATCTCTTGTTACTGTCAAAATCAGCTAAGGGTCTGTTTCATAAAGCCATTCCTGAAAGTGGAGCTAACCTCGCGATGTGGTCCTTACAGACAGATCCAATCTATAACGCTAAACATTTTGCAAAATATGAACTCGGCTTTCAAAATGTGGATGACTTTTACGCTCTCGAAGAATTTTATAAAACTGTTTCATACGATGCGTTAGTAAATAAAGATGCTTATTCTCTTGTTAATAAAAACATAAATAATTTCATGTTTACACCTTGTGTAGAACGCGATACTGGATCAGAGATGTTCCTTGACGATTCTCCTTTAAACATTCTCAAGAAAGGCGACTTCAATAAAGTACCATTATTGTATGGCATTACAGATAAGGAAGGCATATTTCGAGTTATTAATACTCATAGTTACCATCTTTTTGTGTCGGGGATGATTAATAAATTTTCTGATTATCTTCCGCATGACTTACAATTTAGAGATGAAAACGAAAAGGAAATGGTTGCGGATGTAGTGAAGAAATTTTATTTCCGTGACAACAAAATAGACAATGATACAATCCTGCAGTACATTGATTATTATTCTGACATTATGTTCGCTTATCCACATCTCAGATCTCTGAAGCTGCAGGTAGAAGCGGGTAATGATCAAATCTACTTGTATCAATTTTCGCATCCATTCGAACACCCGGTACCTGAAGGAGTAACAGTAAAAGTGAATGGCTCTAACCATTGCGCACAATCGTTCGCTGTAGCGGATGTCTTGCTTGTGCACAAAGATAATGTTGAACGAATCAAAAATGTTACCCGGCAGTTTTGGCTCAACTTTATAACAACCAGGTAAAACGTTTTTCCTTTTTTATATACCTAAGAATCATATTCTAAGAACCCTTCGTATCGTAGCATCTTGTAAAAATTGTCTTGTCGAGACTCGAGATTTTAGATGAGTAAAACGGAACTGTAGAAATGTACAAACGATCACAATAATTTAAGTGTAGGTACCTATCTGAAGTCTGATGTGTAGCTGGCGAAAAAAAAAATCTATAGGTATAACACACGATCTTTTAAGGACGCGTGAGAAAAGGTAATAAAAAGTAGGTACCTAATTTTATTTCTTTGCTTTATTGTCACTCGACATAACCCGGCTGGTGTAGTGGATACGGCCGCGGCCTTCTGTGCAGGAGGTCGTGGTTCGAATCCCACCACGTACCAATGTGTTTTTCGATTTTCATATGTACGTTTATTTGGCGCTTTTACGGTAAAGGAAAACATCGTGATGAAACCTGCACACACCTACGAAGAAATTGATAGGTTGTGTGTAACCTAATCTAGGATTGGGTCTGGTTTCCCTTCTGGGTTGCGGAGGTCAGATGGCAGTCGCTGTGTGTAAAACCAGTACCCTCGTTCAATCACCTAGATTAGGTAGCCGACCCCGAGAGATACGGGAAAAAGGCTAGGAAGATGATGATTGTCACTCGACATAGATAAACATGTCAAAACTCACAAAAATGATAAAATACACCGGCAGTGATATAAAGTACCTGTTTTTTTATATTCTAGTAATCCAGTGCCTCCTGGATCAAAGCTCCCAGCGTGGCCGGCAGCCAGCGCGCAGGGCTCGCCGTACATGGACGTCAACGAGCAACCGCGACTGCTGGCCGAGCTGCTGCCGGATCGCAGGCGGTTCTGGGACTCCATCTATGAGCGTTACTACCGCGGACCCAAACCCCCATCGGCGCCACCGTCTAGACATAATGAACTATAGATATTATTTTTTATATTTTTTTTTCTAGTTTTATAAATATAAAGTCTTTTATAAATTCCTCATAGTTTTTTTATTATTTTCAACTTTCGAAAGAAACACAATGGCCGATCTTAAAAATTGCTCTGTTGATAGAAATACAATAATCGATCTAATTTGCTCTAAGTTGATAAGCAATTATTCCTCCGGTTAAGATGCCTTTGCGATAGAAAGATGAGTGACACGACACGTCAGAGAGTATAATTTCAGTTGGTTGAGGAACTATGTATAGCCCGGCCCGAGGTTCAAAATAGGTGCAAGTAGGTAGACGTGGCGTTGCCAGTTCGTCATGCCATTACATTTCCATGGTGAATTAATCTAAACTTATACTGAAATAACTATTACTGCTTCAAGAATATAGTCACTGACCTAACTCAAAGGGGTCAGATACCAACGACACAAATTTTTAATCGATAAAACTTAAAGATCCTCAGTTCAACCGCTTTTATTATGTGGTTAAGACGTGCGTTTTTTATTTTAGCGATAAGATGTGTTTTAGCGCAGGAAAAGAAAGGAGAATCACGGACAGTAGTAATTGATCAAGGACCAGTGCGAGGGTATAAGGATCCAGAAGGAGGAGTGTTTGTATTTTACAATATTCCTTATGCGACTGCACCCAAAGGCAAGGATAGGTTCAAGGTCGGTATAACAAATAATGACGCAAAGACGATCGCCGTAAAACACGAGTGGTGCAAAACCTACAAAGATTAATCTTTTCTTTTATCATGATCGTATTTGATCAAATTTTGTGTGCATCAAACAGAGGCGTCAAATTAAGATCCTATTTTACACATAAAATATTAGATAGGATGGAATATAAAACCTGAGATAAACTTCGTACTCTTTTTGTTACAAAATTTCTTAAGTTTAATATCTCAATTTTCATCATTTTATATGTACCTACCTACTTCTTTCAGGTAGCATTGCCAGCTCCAAAGTGGGTATCTACTTTTGAAGCCGTAGATAGAGGAATAATATGTCCTCAAGTGAAAATGAGTTTTATGTTTGGAAAAGATTACTCTGCCAACCGAACTATGCAAGAAGATTGCCTCGTTGCAAATGTATACGTGCCTGATACGAATGAGAAATATCTTCCTGTTGTAGTTCTCGTGCACGGTGGATTATTTCTCGTAGGTTTAGGAGACTTCGTGGTCCACAAAGATATGGTCAGAACAAAAAAAGTCATTTACGTCAACTTCAACTATCGTCTTGGAGCACACGGATTCCTCTGTTTAGGAACACCAGATGCCCCCGGCAACGCTGGCATGAAAGATATGGTGGCTCTACTGCGCTGGGTGAAAAGGAATATTGCTAGTTTCGGAGGAAATCCTGATGATGTAACGATAGAAGGTCATGATGCGGGGTCCTCGGCTGTTGATCTCTTGTTACTGTCAAAATCAGCTAAGGGTCTGTTTCATAAAGCCATTCCTGAAAGTGGAGCTAGCCTTGCTATGTGGTCGTTACAAATAGATCCAATCGATAACGCTAAACATTTTGCAAAATATGAACTCGGTTTTGAAAATGTCGATGACTTTTACGCTCTCGAAGAATTTTATAAAACTGTGTCATATGATGCGTTAGTTGGGTGGGATGTTTATTCTTTAATAAATAAAAACATAAATAATTTCATGTTTACACCTTGTGTAGAACGCGATACTGGATCAGAGATGTTCCTTCATGATTCTCCTTTAAACATTCTCAAGAAAGGCGACTTCAATAAAGTACCATTATTGTATGGCTTTACAGATATGGAAGGTATATACCGAGTTAGTATTAGTTACTATATTTTTGTGTCGGGGATGATTGATAAATTTTCCGATTATCTTCCGCATGATTTACAATTTAGAGATGAAAACGAAAAGGAAATGGTTGCTGATGTAGTGAAGAAATTTTATTTCCGTGACAACAAAATAGACTATGATACAATCCTGCCATACATTGATTATTTTTCTGACACTATAATCGCTTATCCACATCTCAGATCTCTAAAGCTTCAGGTAGAAGCGGGTAACGATCAAATCTACTTGTATCAATTTTCGCACCAATTCGAGTATCCGGTACCTGAAGAAGTAACAGTAAAAGTGAATGGCTCCAATCATTGCGCACAATCGGTCGCTGTGGCGGATGACTTGCACAAGTACATAGATAATGTTGAAAAAATCGTTAATGTTACCCGGCAGTTTTGGCTCAACTTTATAACAACCAGGTAAAACGTTTCCTTTTTATATATCGCAGCATCATATTCTAAGTACACTTCGTAGCGCTTTGTAATAATTGTTTGGTTAGCTGAATTTGTATAACTGTACCTCTACTCTAGAAAGGCCTAACAGTGTGCAGCTGGCAAAATGTGCATCACTGATGTGCATGTCAGGCAAAAAGCTTTCTTTCTGAATTTGCGTCACTGTAAAAGATTTTTTAAGGACGCGTGTGAATAGGTTATTAAATAAGTAGTTCAATTTTTCAATACTCATTGTCACTCAACACAGAAAATTATGAGAGACAAGACAAGTTAATTCACCTCACACAAATTATAAAATACACCAGAAGCAGTACCTACTGATGTAAAGCACCTTTCTTTCCATATTCCAGTAAACCAGTGCCTCCTGGATCAAAGCTCCCAGCGTGGCCGGCCGCCAGCGCGCAGGGCTCGCCGTACATGGACATCACCGAGCAGCCGCGACTGCTGGCCGAGCTGCTGCCGGAGCGCAGGCGGCTCTGGGACGTTATCTATGAGCGCTACTACCGCGGACCCAAGCCACCGCCTACACCACCCCCTAGGCCACACAGCGAGCTGTAAATTAAAAAACATCTTGTAAGATTATATTATTAAGATTATTGTGTAAACATGTTTTGCTTGTATTATTTGTTTTTCACAGTTTTCAGGAGTACTGGGACGTACGGTTGTGACTGATAGAGGGTTACAGTCGTACAAGACAAGGATCTTTTGGCGCTTGGGTGACATTGACAGCACAGATTACCTACTATACATAACCTAACGGACATATATACTTAGGTAATCTGTGCTGTCAATGTCACCCTAGCGCCAAAAGATCCTTGTACGACTGTATATGCGAGGACTGTCTTAGAGGAAATACTCTGAGGGAAATACCTACCTACTACTTTATGCTTCATCTAACCTCATTCACACACCAACGTATCACAGTAAGGTGCTTACGGCAGACTCCTTTGAGAGTATGATCCCGCTTCCCGAGCCATGATCTCAGCATGACAATGGTAGCAATTCGTATTTGCAAAAATGACGACTTAACTAATATAAGAGTCTATACCTGTCACTTTTTATTATGAGAGAACAGAAAGGGAGGGCAATAATTTAAGTCAAGATTTAGTTAAGTAGTACCCTTAACAAATTGATAGCAATATGTACCGCTACCTACTTACTTTGAAATTGAAACTGCAACTTCTTCTTATCTAACGGATTTTCGAGTCGACTCTCGACACGACCTAATTAATGTCAGAGATTTTAAATAATAGGCCTCACGGCGACGGCTTAACGTGACCCCCGAAGCACGGAATCCTTTTTCTTACACGAGTAACTTCATCTTACAAGTATAAAATTCTTCTGACCGACGATAGAAGTTATCTCCAATAAATTATGCATCTAATACCTTACATAAAATGCCGGAGATATCTACCGGACCCGGATTCCTGCAATGTCACAAAAACTCGTAAATTCCGATTAGGCACTGGCGCGGGTAGGTGCCGATATGTTGTGGGAAAGTACAGTCAGTTAAAAAAGTTTAATTCTCATGCAAAATATGGTGGTCAGTGGTGTGGATATCCTTATGTTGGTACTGGCTGCTAAGGTGAGCGCCACCTTTATTATATACCTTTTTTACTATTTTGCCTTGAAGAAACCTTCTTAAACGATGAAAAGTTCTGCTTTAATATCTCTTGCACTTTGTACCTCAAACCATATAGGCAGTCGCTCTTTCATACCGGGTGTAAGGGACAGCGTACCAGAAACTAATAGGAGTTGCTCAAACGGTGAAACTCAACAACTTTCACTAGGAAATTCTTTTAAGAAATAAAAATAGCTTTCCGTATAAATTGTCTGATCGAAGTGTTTATCGGTTATTACGGGAAAATCTTATTTTTTCCTGGAAGAATTTCCCGGTGAAGATTTCAGTTTCTTTGACTGAGCAACCCCTATCCCTCACACCCCGTATATTATAGAACAGTCTATAACACTAATAGTTATGTTACCCCAGACTCCACTACGACCCAGTTGTTCAAGCCGTGTGGCTTGTAGGTACTCATACTCACATGACTGCACACTTTGTGAATATGCCTCTCAAGTCGGTCGCTCCGATACTACTTGAACAGTGTGTACAATAAATACAGGGTGTTTGGTCGATCTTCTTTTTTTTTTTCAAATTATGAGTCACAAATAATCATAAAATTTTAATGGAAAGCTTTTATTTTGCTGCAGCTGCAGCGTGACCTCAGAGTCGTCAACGACATGCATTTCCACATGAGCGAAAATCTGAAAACAATATTGTATTCTGGTGGTCTCCTAACACAAGCAGATTGATTAATCGTTAATTTATTTTAGAATGATAGAACGGGAAAATTACCGTGTTAAATTTTAAACCACGGTTTTCCCGTTCATAACCATTCTAATATTAATAACCGTGAGAGTTTTTGTAAGTCTCTTTTTAAATTTCCACAGTAATATGTTTTTTACTCCGGCTCCTATCGATAAAATTCACCCTTTGCCACTGAAAAAAACTACTCGTTAAATATTTTACACGACTTAGTTTTAGAACGTCCGACCACTAAACTAATTTAGTAGGATTACTTACGATTTTAATTCTTCGAAGCCAGGAGAAACGGAACTCCAATTCCGCCAGCAGCTCGCATTTGAACCCGGATCGAATCCGCACAAATGACCCCGTGCAGCTGAAAAGGCTGAAATACGCTTAGCGCGTGTCGTTTCAGTTTTCCATTTATTTGCCGGCGTCAGCGCTGGAACAAAGGCTTACCGGATCCTGGCTATTTGCACCCGCGATACTCACGACATCCGCAGCGGATCTCAAACTGGCACTCATCGTGCAGTCGAGAAAAATATTAGAAGAAACCTGATGGATTTTTGTTTTATTAAATTTTTTCATAGCTCTAGTCATTATTCGTAGTGGTGGGTTAGTTGGTTCGGGGTTGAAATAGAGGAATCTAGAGAGGGCCACCTGTTTTTTCACGACGACTTGGGCCTTGGCTTCAACAGGGGACACGGCACGACAGGAAACCGCCCACCCCTCATCAGCTTATCCATCCTGCAAAATAAAAAGAGTGCCAGTGCCTCTAGGTGAGCTAGATTCATCATCATCACAGCATCGTTGGCTAGAGTAAAGTTTCTATTCAAACAAAGCTTGAGAGCCGCTAGTTTTGTATAGTGTTGGCGTAAAAAGCGCGCGAATTTCACGCCACTGGCATCTGGCCGATATTGCGATTTCGGTTTCCAATAGACAGTTTTTGTATCGCGTTATCTAGTGGGCTGGCTGTGAAAACGAAATAGCTTTTTACTCGAAATTGCTGTTCCATACAGGGTGTCACGGCATAAGTGATGATCTTTAAAGGGTGCCTGTCTTAGTGGTATCATACTTGGCCCTAACATCGTACTACAACCAGCTAGCACGATTGCATTTTTACCGATTTCAAAAAAATATAATTAAAAAAATATTACTTTTTTGCTTTGCACAAATTATGCAACGGCTACGCCCGCCGTAGCAAATAGCTACATCGTTTTATTTAGGAGCGAGTTCAGCGTTCAATATGGTCCGATTTATCTGGTGAAAATAGATATTTACCCTCTGACTGAGGGATACAAGAGGATACCTACAGCAGTGCACTTATTTGACTGATGTGATGTGGCATCAACACAGGGCATCAACTTATGCTACGACGTAGCAAAGACGTACGTCAATTTATGCTACACTTCGTCTACGAATTTGGTTTTATTTTTCATTCGTCACACTTGTATTATGTAGTTACATTTTGTTTTGAGATAACGTACTGATGTTTGAATGGTTTTTGGGACTCTGCCATTATAATTCTTCCAGAGTTTTTTTTTTTTTTAAATACATTTTAGTAGTATTTCTGTGCTTAAAGCTATCTTGAAATGAAAAAATCGTGTGCATTGAAGCGAATAGGTTCTATGGCTTGGCTAATACGGTGTTCGGTGTAATCGAGTGAGAGAGAATACGATAACTGCGCAAAACGCTGTCTGAAAACTAAGTCTAGTCCAGACTCCAGATTTGCTTTTTAGTTTTTAGATTAATTACATACCTACTACAGTTTTCATTATTATAGAATTTACACGAGGATATAAGGAAATCCATTTTTTTAAAGCCATGAAACTGAAAAATTTTACACAAATATTTGCACATTAGGATAACAGTTTCCATCGATTCGGTGAGAACACGACTAACTAAATCTTAACTAAGTATAAGCCGTGCAGATAAAGAAACGATCTGAAAATGGCGTCCGCTCGCTTTTCGTGATTGGTCCGCCTCGCATGCGTTCTCACTCTACCTAATAGAGAGTGAGCAAGAACGCATGCGAGCGGCGGCCATTTTATAGACCGTTGCTTTATCTGCACGGCTTATACTTAAACTCATCCCTTCTTTTGTCCCAGGTTATCTCAGATAAAAAATGACAACCGAATGCTCGTGGCATATCATGTTACTGGCAAAAAAAGTCAGTATTTTTTTTTTCTTATCGCACTTTTTCCTCGCAATTCAATCCGAAACTGTCACGTAAAATTGCGCATTCGCTACGTGATTATAATTACATACCTCATTTGCAAACAATAACTGGCGGATTTGCTATGCTCGCGATACGCGTTGGTTTAGGTTTCTCAATAGAATAACGGGTGTAAGGGACAGCGTACCAGAAACTGATAGGGGTTGCTCAGTCAAAGCAACTGAACAACTTTCACCAGGAAAATCTTTCAGGATATGAAAAAAAATGCTTTTCCATACAAATAAAATTGTTTTATCAAGGTGGAACTTTAGGTGGAAATTTTTTCACATACACACATTCCTGAAACAGTACAATTAGATTCATAATCTTTCAGCGTGCATTTACCTTTTCTTTAACTACGTAGGTTTGTATATGTGTCCTTTTTGTTACTCCTGTGTGTCGTACCTTTTACTGAGAATTTAACTCAATTTCCGCTTGATAATGTAGCCCACAGACTCAACCCTAATAGACAATGATTTTCTGCTAGCATAAGCAGTAAGTATTTTTAAAATTAGATTGTTATTTTGAACGGGATTATTACCACAATTTTTAGCTCCGATTATTTCGTATAAAAAATTGTTCAGTTTCATGGGCAGACAATGCAAATACCCTTTCTGTTACACGTTGTACTAACTACTACGTTTCAAAATACTGGGCTAAACTAATATGAAATGTTACCAATTGACTCTAAAAAGAAGAAGTACTACGTGAGTATATACACGTTCTAATAAAATTATAAAATTGTTAGGTATTCTTTTCAACTTTAATTTAAACGACTGAAAATATTCATCCATAATTTTTTTATTAGTGGTATTTATAAGGTGTTTCGTTAGATACAATCTTATTCTACTTCGGAGTCTTTTAAAAGGTCGTCTACGTAAAAACCTATCCTACCATTATCTCGATGTCCCGCCTTTGTTTACCTTTGAATTAAATCGAAACGCAAACATCCTTCCTATATCAAGCGTAAAATTTTAACTGCTCTTCAAACGAAATTAAGTCTTATGTTACAACGATAAGGAACGTTTTTGTTTGGATAATGTAGGGTAATAAATTAATGTCGCATTCGCATTAGAGCATAAATTCGGCAACATTTCAGCGAGGTGATGCGATTATGCGCAGCTCAAAACAAAGCTCATTAAAATTTGTACGTGGTGGTAGAGACGGGTCTGAGAGTGTTCTAATTATAACAATGTATCTGCTGATATTTTAGGATTTATTGGAAGGATGTATTATAAGGATTATGATTATGTATTATGAAGTGCCACTATATTCGATATCATAATAATATAAAAATACTGGGTGTAAGGGACAGCTTCCCGCAAACTTATAGGGGTTGCTCAGTCAACGAAACTGAACAACTTTCAACAGGCAATTCTGTCAGGAAATGAAAAAAAACCGCGATAGATAATGTGCGCCCTCAAATTCCATGCCTGTTCTTTTTTCGCACAGACTCTACAGTATACTTAGTAATGTTCCTCTTGGTGAAATGATAATAATTAATACAACAGCGTAGATTGCCCAATTTAGCATATATTTTAAATTCGCTTTGCTGTAAAACAACAATACATTGATAAATTAACTTAATTCCTAAGTATATCAATTGATAAGTAGGCATGAGGTACTTAAATTATTAGTTGAAAAGAACATCACACAAATTATTAAGTTTTATCATAAGTTCAAACTAAAATTATTATTTGTAAACGCTGACAAATTCATGTTATACTTCTATTATTTTGAATCCATGACATGATATAAATATCATTTTACATTGACGTTATATGATCTTGTGACAACACTATCCCTTAAAAATAAATAGTTATGTTTTTATTGCAAATAAGGCAAGGCGGAAAAAAAGCATACAATATAAAATCTTACATTCATACAAAAATAGTTTTAGATATAGGCTCGTCTATTTAATTTTAAAAAAGCATGTTCAATAAATTCAATAATTTTCGAATTGATAAAATATGTTTGTCATGCTTCGAGCCTGTATAAAGGCATTTATTTCAAGACTTTGTTTCCAGACCGACGTGACCGAGAAAAAATCCTCAATATCATGTTATAATTTATTTCAAAAACGAAAATTTAAGGTGGACTTTTTTCAACCAATCATAAATTTACTATACCGCGCTCGGCCACTCCTGGCAGACGACGTCACAATTCATTTGCTTATATTTATTATAATTGCGAAGATAACTCTTCTGTCTGTTACTTCAGTATATCTATAACCTGTTACAAACTGACAGAAGTAACGGGCATAAATAAATAATTGATAACTGAAACGATAAAGTGTGACGCCGCCGTCTGCCAGGAGTGGTCGAGCGCGGTATAACATGCATGGATGTCAAGTCCATTTATAAGTCCATAAATAACCCTTCTTATATATTTTTATTTCTTTTTAAGTTTCTGATTTTGCGTCATAGATATTTGAGCTGGGACATACACAGAGTTGGTGAAATGATGAGGAAACTACGGAACCCTAAAATTGAGCCTCTCACTCTATTATATAAAACCACTTCTTAACTTACGAGTTTGTACCAATATTAATATTCAGTTATTAAGCTATTAAATGGCAAAATAAATATGACGTATATTTTATTCCGTGAATCAAAAGAAAAAATGAGTCACTCCTTATTATATTTTTTTGGTCTGTCTTCCAAGTATTTTATTGGTCAAACTTTTTAACTTTTTACTATTATATCAGTTGATGTTACCAGTAGACATAGCTCAATTTAAATCAATTTTCTCCCCATTTATTGGGAAAAATTGATTTGACTTGAATACCTACAGCCGAGAAATCATATTTTATACGCCGTTAATCATATTACGACAGACATTTATTAATAATTTTACCTACAATTAGTTCATACAACTCCACATAAGTATACCATTGATAACATTTCCTTACATTACTTCTATGATATATCAGAGATCATACTCTGCAGCGGAATGCTTTTATTATTTTTAATAATTATTATTATCACAAATTATATAGACACCCAATATATATAAAGCTTTTTAATACATGTATGTCATATTTGTGACACTCCATCATACTTCCAATTATTTTATACTTAGTTATTATATCTTTATTGTAGATCTAGTTTAGCAAAGAATTATTTGTAGTCATAGTCAAAATAACGCGAATGGACGAACGCAACATTAAAAGTAAACATGTCTATACCTTTCCCTCTCACACTCGATAACCATGAAATACGTGTGAGCGAATCAACTATAGTTTAGTCACTACAACTCATATACAGGACAGTCTCAAGAGTCAGTCGTTACTCACGCACACAGGCATAGTGTTCACACAGGAGTGTCCACGCACACATTCATCGCGGGCCGCTGATTGGTCGGCTCGTGTTAGAGC
Source organism: Scrobipalpa atriplicella (assembly GCA_029255725.1). Classification (NCBI taxonomy): domain Eukaryota; kingdom Metazoa; phylum Arthropoda; class Insecta; order Lepidoptera; family Gelechiidae; genus Scrobipalpa; species Scrobipalpa atriplicella. The sequence continues at coordinate 13,882 of JARACY010002941.1, read as the reverse complement.
AAAGATTGCTCTATCATGATCTTTTCAAAGCCCGCAGGAGGTGGATATAGGAAGCTCTCCAGCATTATATCTAGGATGGCACCGTCGTCAACTGGAAAGAACGCAAACTAATGATTAATGAATACTTTTTTTTGAAAAACAAGCAAGATGTAAATGGGTTTGGTTTGACTCTACGTATGTTTGACTACTATAGACCAAAGGTATCAGATAGAAGCGACAATGGGGCAAGGTGATCCATAAGCTTAATAAGGCAATCTATTGGGATTTCATAAACCACCACAGATCAAAGTAACTTTCTTAGCCTCTCTGACTTTATTATAGCGTTAAAATAAAATACGAAAATATCATCATCATATATATGTCCCCACTTAGGGGAACGAAACGAGCCTACCCTGAAACAGGGCGACGAAAATATAGACACCGAAAATTTCGGGTCTCAAATTCACCACCCTTATTGGTTAGATTAGACCATACAACAGAATAAAGATGATTAGGTAATTTTTTTTTTACTTACCATAAAGTGCTGGGTACACCGTCCCTCTAATATTCCTAACTGGGATCTCCATGTTCTTGCCATTCAAGTAGAAGTTCAGGGCTTCGTGGTCATACGCCACTCCGATGGTGTCGCCCTCTACCGGCATAGTTGCTGTCACTTTATCACTCTCCTGTTTTTCTGTCTCAATGTGATTTTCGGTACCTGTGAAGGTAAAGATTATTACAGAGGGTTTGAAGAAAGTGCAATTAAAAAACAATAAACTTGGTGCTCTAAGACGAGAAGCCAAACTCGTCCATCAAAAGCCAAAGATTCAGGGAATTTAAATGCCAATGTAACCCAAGGCCCTTGACTCGTGTCTTTTTGTTGAAACCAACCTTTTTGTTGGTGGTAGGGTTTTGTGTTAGCACTCCTTTGCTTTTGCTTATTTCTGCTGCCAAGAAGAAGTGTTCGCAATTCTGTGTTTTGGTTTGAAGGGCAAGAGAGCCAGTGACATTACTGGCACAGGAGACCATCTATTTATTATGCCTCACAATGTGCAACACACTGCTATATCACTAGGATTTAGTGCGATAGTATTAAGTGCTATCAGGTGAGCCGTATGTTTAGTTGCCTCTATAAAAAACTTTCAATTCATAACCATACCCGTGGTGACTAGAAGTTCGTTTGTCGGCGAGTCTCTTGGGGCCGGCGAGAGATGGTACAGCTCGTTGTTGTCATGTCGGACCGTGCCGTCGCTGTTCAGACACCACGACTCCTTGTCCATGCCACCTGAAGAGAAAATAAAGGAGTTTCTTGTAGACAAGAGATATTTTACACATTTCCAACCATCGCTTTAAGTCCACCCACCGATTTTCGGTGATGGCGGCCAATCTCCCAGAGATAGGCAAACTGCGCAGGACTAGTTTTTAATGCCTGAGTGTTTGCTTTACACACAGGTGCAGTCTCTATTCCTTCAATCTCTTATTCTGATGGGACAGACTGACTGACACAACCAGAGAGAAATCAGGTGCAGGACAGACTATTTACATGCCCATCCGACAGCATGGATCATCTTAATTTTCGGACAATCAGGTGATCAGCCTGCAATGTCCTAACTAAACTAGAAACAACAACACAAAGTCATTGTCCCGTCGTTGCCGGGTCGGAGGCAGTAAACTATCTCTATACAAAATTTACATCAATCCGTCACTCCTATTGGGTGTGAAAAATTTACATACGATAAATAAATTGTGATTAAGCGCAGCCGGTAGTTAGTTTTACATTATTTACAAATTATTACGTATAGCACGATAACAGCTGTAATAAATCAGTGTGTAATTGATTGGTTGTGAAACAAACTGATAAGGTTTTTAAGTATTCATGCTTTAACATGGAAAATTTAATAAATTACTAAACAATTTCATGGTTAGCACAGAAATTTAAAAAAAGTCTTTAAATTGGTTTCAAATATGAAATTATTGAAATCAAGAGCTGTACATATTTTAATTTGACATGGACTACTCTTTGAATTTTCTTTTATTCTGTTCCTAAGCATTACAAAACTGCACTGATAACCCTCCAATTCATACTATGAATAATTAAAAGGATGAAAGCAGAATCCAAATATAAACATACTGACACATAAGGCCTTCAATTATGTCATATTATGTGTGACCTAGAATGCACCATTGACCCACAGAATGGCCAACCTTTCATAGAATGCTAAACACTAACTTATTAATTCAGGCTTGACGTAGAATTATAATGAGACCAATCTGACTAAGACAAGTCCTTAACTAATGGCATTAACAGGCTAAGATAAAATCAAATACTTATTGTGTCAAGATGTGATGTGAGTTTTATTTATTAGCTTGATCAAGGAATCATGAAGCCCTTAGAACAGGAAAAATAATACATGGTTATTATGGAGTTTTATTTTTAGCTAAAATGTAGGGAATGATGTTTGATGTATTTTTTAACATACTAAAAGTACTAATAGATAGGCATCCCATAAACAAGTAGACTCTACTTAGTAGAGTCCATAGGTATTTTTTATAAAAATTATGTGAATGACACGAAAAATGGTGGCTCATAACAAGTTTTTTTTTTTTTAGAATATGTTCTTAGACTGATGTAATAGGTAAATAAAAGTAGTACAAAATTTTTAAAAAGGTATGAAAGAGTAGATGGTTGTTATTATTAACTCTCACCATGAACTCTGTTGAGATCTGTCTCCCGCGTGGCCACACCAACTGCCCACACTCCCCCTTGCTGCAGCTTCACCTCGAAGTAAGGCTTGTTCTGTACCAGCGGGGCATTCCCTAGCACACAGCCAGAACCGCACACTCTCTGACCACCCTTCACTACCACCACCTCATGGCCTACGGAGATAACAGAAAAATATTGTATATTAAACTAAAATTGATAAAGCACAAGGGTACTAAAATGTACGTTTAACGCAGGTTAACCTGAACATTTTACTAATAAAATCATAAATAATTACTCTGAAATATCCAGACAAAATGTAGAAACAATAAATAAACAGTTATTTACCCATATGTAAAGTATCCAATTGCACTGGGTTCTCTTTCACCCGAATCGGTACGCTGGGAGTTAAAGTGAACCCATTGAGGCATCCTTTGAGACAGCAGAACATTTTCTAACCGATTATTACACTAATTTAATGAAATAATTAGCGATTTTTATTATTTAAATTTGTCCTCTACCTCTAACATTTATTTACACTCTGACGTTTAAAATTTTTTATTTGACAGTTTAAAACTATGTTTCTGTAGCTCAAAACATATTTTATTTTAGTACCATAGAGAAAGTAATAAAACTGACGTTTTAGTACGCTTATCATTGTGCCCAGTCTTTCTTTTAGTGGTGTTGTAGTAGAAAATAAATAAGGTATTTTGCAGCTACATAAACACTGGTTTTCATTGACGTCATTCTTTCAATCAATGTTTCATTACACGCAGCAACAAATCTAATTACGCCTACGCTTTATTTGGATCGTATCTTTATGTCTTGCCTTGGCTTCTCTTGGCTGAAGAGATGTAGTAGAAAAGTAGAAAGCAGTCACATGTTCATCATTTTACATCAGAAACAGCTGCTGGCACACTAGGAACTAGCAAACACAGAGAAGTACCTACCGAGATTAGAACGATGAATAAAGTTCCTCTCAGCCATAAGGCCGCCTGCCTGCCTACTACTAATCTGGATTGGGTCTGGAGAACATGCCGGCTACGCAATATCCAGTGCTATGCATTATTCTAAATGTACGATACGAGTAAACTATTTATTTTACTTATTTAGGTATTTATGAGCCTGTAGTGTACTAGGTACTATACCTACCTACTCTATCTATGCAAGCGTAGGTACGTTTATGGTGAAACCTGCAGGCGTTTACTCATATTAATGTTATCACTTATCACCAATCAATCAAAATATAACTCAGAACAGAAAGCGTATTACAAGGGAAAGTTTCCTCAATAAATTAATAAGTACCACAGTTATTTATGGCATGAGGCTACCCTACCAGACTGACTGGTTGACCTTTATATCTGATCTGAACATAATCTTCCGATCATTCCTGCCTGCGCTGCGGTAGGTAAATTCAACGTGGCGGAGAAAAAGATACCTACTCGACCCTTTCATTGATAGGGTAGGGTAGATATTATTTAGGTAGAGTCATGTACCTACCTAGAGTTTCCAGTAGTAGATGATTAGATTATACAAGTGTGAGTGTGAGTGGAGTTACCTATGAATAGAAGAAGAAAACTTACCTATCTACTGCGCTGACCCCAAATGATAGGATTGGAACTCGTCATATGTTGGAGATTTTTCGATACTTTGATGGTAATACCCTGGGCGCCCGCCGCGCTCATAAGTTATCTGTGGTAATATAGTCGTACAAGGATCTTTTGGCGCTTGGGTGACATTGACAGGAGCTCTTTTTGGGCTCCGACACCCTCTATAGATGCTATCGGAGCTCTTTTGAAACAGATGCAAACTGATGGATGTGAAAAACATGTAGCTAACTTCTCGAAAAAGCTAAACGAAGCCCAAAAAAATCTCCTGTCAATGTCACCCAAGCGCCAAAAGATCCTCTATACCACCTATTTCCTCTATTGAATTATCAAGTTTATTTTTCGTTTGTGTACCTTATACCTACTTTTTATATGCGAATTAATTTTCCAGGTTCATATCATAAAAGCAAACACGTTTTACTCGTAGATCAATATTTAATGATACACAAAACCTAATTGTGCAATCCTCATAAGACAAATTCCTCCACGCCTCATATAAAACTTGAGCAAACTATAAACTATAAATTTTGAATCCGAGCAAACTAGTTTTATCCTATTATTATCGTTAGATAATTACATCCGTATTTTTTATTTCACAGCATTCATTTTGTTTTTCCAGCGTTCATTTGTTTTTCCAACTTTCATTTGTTTTTTCAGTTTCTGTGTTTTTTTTTTCAAATGTTACAACACAAGTCATTTTAGTACAGCCTGTCTTTAATTTAATGTGACACAAATGCAATTGGGTACTTGACTGGGTAGCTTAAAAATTTCAAAACGTTTATACTTAAAACTAATGGCTAAAAATATTGTGGATTTCATTCATCATTAAAAATAAAAATGCACATTTAGATTTTAATAATCGAATTAAAAGTATATAAGTTATTGATTTGATTAGTCAATATTTACTAAAATGTGACGTCATAATTTACTATTTTCATACAAAAAAGCGTTTTTGACATTTCATAAAAAGTTGCTGATTTGACTAGTTGGAAAGTAGCCAAAGGGGGGACGTCGCGTAGGTACGCAGTTCCTTTGATGTGTTCCGTTTGAAATTAACTTACATAGGTACTACATAAATAAATAAGTAGGCCAAAGGGCAAAGGCGTCTACGGTCTATCAAAACAAAATCCGCTTGCATTTACCTATGTTTTTTATCAACCTCCTCATAATTCTGTTTTGTACCCAATCAAGGAAAGTCAACAGGGTAACAGCTCATTTTACTATACCGAGTTGGTAGGTGCTATCGATTCGGTGAGGACACGACTTAACTTACTGCCGTCCCTTTCTGTTCTCTCATGGTAGAAAATGACATCTGACTATTTTAGTCAAGATTTAGTGATTTTGCGCATACGAATTGCCCCCATTCACTTGGTAAATGGTCAACCCACATACCTACCTGCAATGCGCAGGAGTCTAGCGCACCTAAGTAAGCATTGACTTCGCAGGAAACATATTACTTACCTCGTAATGAAGACGACATAAGTATTGCGCAATGATGATGTATCACGCGCCATGTGTGATCCGCAGAAAGTGGGTAAACTGCGTACACGCAGTATGGATTGTATGGAAATTAGGCACATAACTGATGCTTTTGTACGTGTTATAAATACCTGATTTATGAGCAGATTTTCTTATTTTGCTATTACGAGAGCAGATCGTTTTGGAAATCAATAGTCCTTCTCCTTTCATCAAGTGAATAGAGAGCCGACGACGGACAAGCCGTAATAGATTGAGTTAGGTTTAGGTCATCATCTCAGCCAAAGCACTTTTACTACAGGACATAGTCATCCCCAGAGATCTCCACGATGACCGATCCAGGGTTCCCGCAACCTTTACCGTGCATTAGCAATACCTGCATAACGTGGAAACGGTTTTTAGTAATGATTGTTTAAGACTTTCGCGCTGAGGCTGTGTCTACCTCGTGAGGGATGCACGCGTGTTACATCTAGAACCATCCAAATCCGTCGTCATCTACCACGCCCGTGGAAAAGAAATTCGTACTCCACTTCATACATGACACAAGTCAGGTGACAGGGTGAGGCAATACCACAACCAACTGCAGACCTAGCTTAGAGGAGATGCCGCAACTCAACCTACCTTGTGTGTACAAAAATTTCGATTTTTGGGTGAGAGTCCGCTCTGGTATTCGTCCATGGGTCCATGGTCCAACTAAAACCAGTCTGCTTTCTGTAATTTTATTATATTCAGTAGTAAAAGATAGTTAACTATACTGTACCGAATAGCAGGCAGAGCAAGGAGCATGTGCAGCAGTAGCCTTTTGCGGTCGATAGTAAAAATTTCGAAAATACAGTTGGACGCCAAAGTGGATTCCTGGTAAGCATAATACACGTTTTCTTTTTTTTCACGTTTTTTTCTTAAACTTGCGGAGTCTACCACAGCTTTGTTGAGATCATTCAGCCGGACTTATTCACAGGCAAGCCTATGTTGCCGTTGCCCGGGGTGGACCACTAGGAGGTAGATCCCATCCCACTCCAAATTGTATAAGAACTTTGATTTGAGTGACAGTTATGACAGATTCGGGAAACGGAAGATTTAAATTTTGAAGGAAGGGGGAAGAAGATGGTAACCGCTGTTAAATCGTAATCTTCTGCGACCTAAGTCTGTGCTCACAACCCTTGCGTCTGCAGGCTCCGGATGCGCGCGCACTTCCTCCATATAAAACGCTTGCTCGTCGCCCGCGCATCAGTTTGTGACGGATTCACCAACTGTGCACACCTGTATTTATAATGGTGAGTTTTCCTTCTGTTTTCTTTTTTATTACTCGCAGTTTTCACACACACATGTGAATGATTATTGGGATGTGCGCGTTATGCGGTGTCTATTATTATTATTACTTAGAAGATTTAATTGTTGTGATTGTTGATAAATGTTTCGGCTTCAAAGCTTTTTGATTTGATCGATGATAATAATGATAAGGATAACTGAGAGATAATCTTTTAGCAAAAAATTATGTGCTTAACTTAAAGTTAATTTTTAAGCTCACTTTTTTTTATTGGATTCACCTATAAAAAATTACAACCATTAAATAATCAATTAAATAGGAAGGAAGGTTAGGTACTTTAATTGTGAAATATCCGTCTAAAATAATTACCATTTTCTTCAAATTCTACAAGTAGAAAAATGACCTAAAGTTCCTAATTTATCTAATGCTTGTCATATCATAAACTCTACCAACCACTATTTTGTCGTCAAACAAGTTTATAAGTTCTCAGAAAGCTTTAAGTTAATTAAGTTAATATTTGTTTAGGTAAAGTTTACCTAAAACCGGTGTGGGAAATACCAGCTATTACATAAAATACCATATTCGTTGCTTTTTATTATTATGATGTCAATAAAATAATAATTGTTACTTAGTAGATATGCGAATAGCCATTTGTCAATAAAATATCTACAGAGTGTCAAAACTTAATTAAACCGGCGGCCCTATATGATAGACGTAAAGAAATGTTTGGAAATGAGGACTTACCTATATACCTAGTAAATAAACTTTATTGCATTCATAAACATATTATTAACTATAAATAGTGCTTGGAATACATCATTGCAATTAACAATATAAGTGTGATCCAAGCTTTTATATCTCCATAAGTTAATAAATAAAGAGATGGTTATTTATAATGTACCATTAAATATTATTTAATTATGTACCTACCTACGTAACTTTGATAGAAGTGTACAAAACCTGCTTAGGTATTAATTTATCATATAAAAAGGTCATTGGCTTCTATTTTATTTTATTTAAAATATCTTGGACAAATTGGGAACAATTATTCAAACTTCAAACGATTTGTTAAAAATTGACGTCTTTTCGCGTAAACTTTAGAAACCACCTTTTTGTTTCACAAATAAAGGAAACAAAAGAGATTCGATTTAGGTTGAACAGACTTTGAAAGAAACGTTCGCTTTTCAATATTTTCGTTTCGAATCGTTTTCATTGAGTTTGTAAGAATGTTTGTAACTTTGTATTCTTGCGGCGCGTAAGTTATCGGAACTTTACGGAATAACTTTCCCGCCTTGCGCAAGAGTCATTGTCAAGGGACCGCTTGCGGTCTGACAGAATCTTGGATCAGGAAATGGATATCATGTTATATGAAAATCGAAGGAAAGTGCATCTTATTGTAAAGTTACCACAGAACTTGAGTAACAAAGTCCTTAGTGTAAACTTGCGCAGAGGTTTTGTTATTACCATCTTCGCTATTGATATCATTATTTTTATCTACTGATTTCTACTACAAAAGTTGTTTTTATTTTAAAATGCTTGCTTTGTTTTCCATACTTTTTCTCTAATATTTTGACTTTGGATCTTTATAATTTTGAAGTCCTTGAAATCGGTAAATTTACGATTTTATTTAAAATTTATCTTATGTTCGTCTAATCTCAAAACATAAGCACTGATTGAAAACGTCTCTACAATCTATTGTATAGTAAAAGCGGCACTAACGTGTTATATTTTACGATTTACGGGGATTTTGACCTCCACGTTCCAACTCTCAATGAACTGACTAGGTTTTCTTTGATCCTCGCGACCCGGTCAGAGGGATCAAGTCAGGCTATGTAAATGAGCGTCAAGAGGGCAGGACCGGTCCCGGGAAAGGCCAGTAGAAAGCGACCAGTGACCTTGCCCCGGCCACCTCTATCCATCCGATGTACCACCTTGGTACATATAAAACTACAATTCAAACTACATTGCGTGCCTCCTTGTTGATCTAAGTCTTGGGATCCTGATCCGGAGGTCGTGGCGATTCCCACAGGAGGAACAAGTTGATATCTGTCAGTTTATCACTTTGAGAGATTTTCCCCAGTTTGATTAGGAGGACAATGCAGGGTGATTATAACCTGATTGTCTGTAAAAAAAATAATTCCGTGCTTCATTGGGCATGTTAAGCCGTCGGTCCCATGTACCATCGGTCCCATCCCAATTGCTGTGATAGGTATTGTCACACAAACAATGTCAGAGGCCTATTAGCTATGGAATTTAAAAACTTTGAAACGAAGTTTATCGGGTCGTTCGTTCGTCGACTTAAAAACCCACTTGACAGAGCATGGGCAGATAGTACCTATATTATCTACCTAGTGACATGACCTAGGCTTACCGGCTAAGCAATGTACACCGAACAATACTTTGTAAATTGTAGTTTTATAAAACAGGTCTCTTCAAAACAGGTCGTTCCTCCCAACATTTTCTGGTTTAATTTATTGATAGCCACCTTACAAATGACTTTTGTCAGAAAAAGCTATGAATATGAATGAGATGTTTAAAGGATTTTTAGTGTTCTTGTAAATAAAATGATAATGTCGCACTCGTATACGAATTTTAGAAGAATCATGCTCTAATAAATAAACGCAGGATGTACTTATAGACAACGATGTAATAAGAGAATAGAGTACCTAAATAAAACAGCCGGTTGAAATGTGTCATTATTGGATATCTTCTAGTCCACATATTGATTAAAAAAGTATAAAAATGGTGAAAGGGTGACAAGGCTGACTTGCCAATCACTCTTTCACAGAACGCTTTGAATAAGCTGTCAATCGCTCGTTTGCTGTACAAGGAATTATGATGAAACCATCATCACAGAATATATAATAGTACTAGCCATCATTCATAAACTTATCCACATCTTGGCTGTAAAAATATTTTAAACTGGTTTTGGTATGGAATAATAGGTAAGCCACAGATCGCCAGACTAGTTACGTGGAAAACGGTGTCTCCTCGATCCCATTGTCCAAGGCCCCAGATCACGCGACAGGCGAAGAAGCGCTGGCTGGACGGACGAAAAAACGGACATAGACGAGAACGAATTTACTACCGAAGACCATGCAAGCAGGATAGACGAAGCAGGAAAGCGGACCCTAGCACTAGGCCGGAAAAACGCTAGACAGCAGATGAATTTGATAAAATAATCCTAGCGTGCACTAACAACGCTTGAATTATACTTACTACTAATTTCGCCGGAGGCATTTGAATGCACGGTGGTTCAGCGGTTAGAGCAGCGGCACGGTTCGCAGAAGGTCATGGGTTCGAATCCCTCCTGTGCAAAGTTATTGAGATGTTTAAAATAATTACTTTGTTGCAGATGAAGCAGAGCATATTGTTCGTCCTGTCCGCGTTAGCAGTTGCGCACGCGCAGTTCCCTAACGGACGCATCCTGGAGCCACCGATACCCTCGCAGTGCGTCCAGAGGGTCATCCACGAGAGATTTTCTGACAGTGAGTGCTATCATTATAAGTACAGTCAAGTAGCCATAAGGGATGCAGTAAGAAGACTAAATGATCTCCTATAAAAAAAGAACGTACGTATCTGCCGCCGATACCCTCCCAGTGCGTCCAGCGGGTCATCCACGAAAGATGTTCTGACAGTAAGTGCTGTTAAATATATAATTATAATCAATAGCAAAGACCTATAGCCCTAGTAGGGTGAGCGTCTAAGTCCTATAAATTGGACGTAGGTATTGTAGAGCCATGGATTGTAAATTGTAGAGTCATAGTGCTTCCCGAGGGTCATGGCATCCACGAGTGATATGCTGATAGTCAGTGCAACAACATACTACTGTGAAAAGGAGTGACATATACTATAGCTAGTCCTTTTACAGGATACCTATAAAATACCTATCTGAAAAAGATTACAAAAACAAAATTAATCTTAAGAAAACCTTTTTTTTTACATATTAAACCTACATAAATTGATTTACGAATTTTACTCTATTTTTCAGGTAGGATCAAGTATTATCAAAAGCGGTTTACCGTAGTCATCATATTAGTTTAGGTATCATCATTATACATAATCATTCATATCATAACTTCACCATAAAAAGCCTTCAAACATCCGATAGTTTTTCAAACATGAGTGTTTTAATCTAAATGTAGCGAGGACCTTTTGAAGGACAACGTTGTTCATAAATTCAATGATTTAATGTAATTAGATGTAAAAATATAAACATATCTAATCTACGCGATTGGAACTTTAAGTAGGTATTTTTCTAGTTAACTAACATATTGTTCCTTTTTTTATCTTCTATGATATATTTTGGTATTGACTTTGATCGACATTCAAAATTACGCAATATTTCCATAATGTTACCATTTAAAATCAAACATAAGTTAGGTCACGGACCTAGACCGAATTACATAAATTAATTAGACATAAAAGAAAAAAAAACTGGTTTTAAAAGTGACTTAAGTTCAAAAAAGTTACTCAAATCTGCTCTGAGTAAGAATGTTCTCTTATCTTTTTGAGATAAACTATTCTAACCTCCCAGGAAGTAGGTAACGTTACGAAATATTTCGATGATAAGCCCTGGAAGCATTCCAAAAATAATTACGCTGTCTCTACATATTTTTTTGCTGCGACTATCTAGGTCTCAAAAATGCAGATTAGTAAGATAGATAAGTGGATAGATTTTGTCAATTATTTATATTTATCTAGTATCAAATCAAGTATCTTATGTTTTGTTATTTAACAAAACACTTGTATTTATTTAAATTAAACAATTACCGTAACATCTGGGCTGTAGAGTCGTTGCCCTAAAAATTTTTGTTTATGTAAAATTATTTATTTAAGTAGAACAATGGAACTTTCTAGGAATATGTGAGTCAATGACAAACAAACAGACACGACTCACGCCTCTACACTGCCCCTTACGAAGACAGAGCGTCATCATCATCAATGTCATAAAAGGATCTTTTTGTTACTCTGACAAATACAGAAACAAAGGTACCTACAGAAATATCAGCGTATGGTCTGAGCGTGGTGAACGAGCACTCCATGAAAATGTAGATGTCACTTGACATTCTTTATTTTTATTGTTCCCAGCCTAGAAGAGTGATACCTATTAATAATTAATTTAATACCTATTATGTAGGTACGCCAAGCAGTTAATTTCAATAATAATAAATAACATGTCTCTGACTCAAACACACTATCGCGCGCCGGTATGTTTGCTTTTAGCTAGCAGTGCGATTACTTATTTCGATAACATCTGTACAGCCCGGATAGCTCAGTCGGTAGAGCATTGGACTTTTAATCCAAGGGTCCAGGGTTCAAGTCCCTGTTCGGGCGATTATTTTTGATCATAGTAGGTAACATTCAGGTACCTAATTAAAATCCTGTTCAATCATGTTTCATTGAAAACAAAATACCTACGAATTGAATATTTTTTATGGGCCTTTACTGGTTATTGTTTTATACTTATTATAAGACAGTTATTATTTATTGAAAGACCATCACTTAGTTAGATAGTTTTCTTAAAATTCTTTGAATTTCTTTGAACACGTGGGAAATGTGGGAATGAGAACACACTCTTTTAATTCATAATTTAACCTGTGATTTACCTAACTAAAAAACAAAAGAACTCTTGAATATCTCGAATATAGAACAGATGTTATCTATGCTAATTAACTAAATTACTGACTTAAACTATGGTTAATCAAAAAGTTAATATTAGGGGACACCCGGGTTTGAACCGGGGACCTCTCGATCTGCAGTCGAATGCTCTACCACTGAGCTATATCCCCTCTGTGCGCGATTGAAACAAATTGGGTAAACCCTGCGCTGCGTGGAAGAAAGCTATACAGGGTGTAAAAAAGAGTGCTGCGTTCCTTTAAACCACATTTTCTACTAATAATAACAAACAACTTTCGGAAAGCACAAAAAAGCACGAATAAAAATTTTGCCTTTGCCCATTCAAAATTGCCGATGAGGAGAGCATCCTTTGTATGGATAAGCATAGTTAATTTTTTCTGAGTTCAAATTTTTGTGCTTTGGTAAAGTTGTTTGGTATCATCAGTAGAACATGTGGTTTAAAGGAACGCAGTATTTTTTTACACCCTGTATATACTAACTGTAGTAAGATTTACAATAGGCGTGTAAATTATACTGCTAGGTAACAATATCGAAAGCTGTGTTACTACTTTGTTAAATTTCTATCGGCTAACAAGTTGTTCCCACCTAAGAAATAATTTCGCGCATTATCTCTTATCTATTGTTAGGTTTATTATCACCATAGCAAAAGATTATAAAGACAGAATATAGTAATCTGTCTAGTATTGTTCTGTGATCTACACTTCCTTGGCTACTTGTTGCGTGGTCTAGATCTTAACGTTTCTTTATAAGATTTTTGTTTTCTATCACATATTTGTTAAACTCAATTTACAAGTTAACACACTACCAACCCCGTGGGGGATATAGCGTGATTTTCTTTTCTTATCTAAAAGTTGAATCTTTTTATATGACGTAAACATTGCAACTCCTTTTCTTTCTCAGACAAGGGTTACTTCTTCTCATGGCGGGACCCTGCGCTGCGAGGTGTGGAAGAGGACTGGCTGAGCGCCCGCAACTACTGCAGACAGCGGTGCATGGACCTCGTCTCCTTGGAGACCAGCGACGAGAACGAGTGGGTCAAGCAGCGCATCGTGCAGGATAAGGTTTGTCTCTAACGTTGCTACTTCTTGCAAGCTAGCCCTCTGGAGCCGGAATCCAGACAGGCGGTCCCTGACTACCAATTACTTATGTTTGATTCTTTAGCCAAACTTTGACGCGGTTTCCCCGATTGGACAACCAGGATAGGAAGTAGAT
>JARACY010002940.1:0-37550 GCA_029255725.1 Scrobipalpa atriplicella | reverse complement strand
CTGATTCTGAGGTCTGGATTCGGGTCTGGATTCATTTATGTTATTAGTTTCTGAAAATAATGAACTAATGGCCGAATCTATTTGAGCCTCAGTGTTGCTGTACTTATCTTCTATTTTTTCAACGCGGGGAATATCTCCATGATCACTTAATAATGCGGTCGAAGCTTTGTTGATTTCTTGATTCAATTCATCTGCAACACTATCGACACGTTCATCTTTTGAAGACTCCTTAAGTTCATTGTTCCATTTCATTAAATCATTGTTTGCATCTACTAAAGAGGGTGAGTTTGGTTGAGATGACTGATCTGCTGGTAGAATAATTACATCTTCTGTTTCTATAACAAGATCAACGTCCTTCCCAGCTAAAGATATCGGTTCACAATCTTGCTTATCATTCTGACGAGCTGAAATAATTTGCTCTTTCTCAGTGTCAGTCTTTAAAAATTCATTCACTTGGAAATTCTCAGATCGGTCAGAAGTTTTTGTTATAAATTGCTCTTTCTCAGTGTCAGTCTTTAAAAAATTCATTCGCTTGGAAATTCTCGGATCGATCAGAAGTTTTTGTTATTTTGTTAGAGGTCATTTCAGCTGAGTCTTGTAATTTTCTCTTCAGTGGGGATTTTGGAAGATCATCTGTACCCGCGATAGATTTCAAACGGTAAATTATAGGATTGTCTTCAAAATACTTTGCCATGATAGTTGTTAGTCTAGGCACTGTAAAGGCGACGTCATGAACAGTTTCGCTCACAGCGATGCTTAGTTCAGTTGCAGCATCAGTTTCACAATCCGTGGAAGTATCAGGTTTATTTCTGACAATTTCTTCAAATATTTCATCAATTGTCCTAGTTTTATATGACAAATTTTGCAAATGTATATTCCTTTTTGTTTCAAACCAATCTGATGTGCATAAGTGTTTTTCAGATATATGAGGCATTGTAGGTAATTCTTTAAAACTTTGTTGCAGTGCTACAATCATGTCAAAAGCTTCTATGACGGGAGAGCTTTTGCCTGATTTGTGCTGTTTACTTAGAGCATGAATAGTCTCAAAAAACTCGCATCACAGGGGAACTTTCTTCGTCTCTAGGTATAATTGGTTGATCCAAAGAATCTAATTCATTTAGGATAGAGAATGACCCGCTACGCGATAGAGGCGGAATATCATCATCGCTAAAGCATGCGATCACTTCATCAATCTGTAAGTGCTGCTTCTTCGCGTGCTTCAGCTTTCTTACGCATTTCTTTTACTAAATTGTCGCAATTTATAAGTTATAACTGAACAATCGCGTGTTATGATTTTTGAGTGACTGTCTTGGCTACAACAAAAACAATTAGTTTTAGGTCTTTCAGATCTCTTAGGTCGGGATGAGGACCGTTGTTGTGTAGGTTCGGTGCTAACAGTTCTTGAATCTCTTTCTCGGTGGTATTTAGACTTGCGGGTTCGAGATGGTCGTTCATTAGAGATGATAGTTTGAACTTTATCTGGTTGTTCTTCAGTGGGATTGGTTTGTGCTACACCCAGATCTTTCAACAACATGTCTTTTAATATATCTATCCCGGTGTACCCTTGAGAAGTTTCATCGTCACTTGAAGAGTCATCGATTTCTATAACTTCAGTAGGAGTTGGTTCAATGGCAGCTAAATCTTCCAACAATGCTTGAACTAATACTTCCGTTTTGAGCTTTCTATCACATCTTTGCAGATTTATTGCACATGTTTGCTTAAGTCTTTCTTTGTGTGTGTTGTAAGTTTTTTCATCAATATTTTTCACCTTGAATGAACCAGTTGCCGTTGTGATTGTTTGGTAGGTTTCTTCTTCTTCATCATCACTGATAAGATTCACAACTTCTGATGTATCAGTAGGGGCAAGATATTCACGTGGCTCCTGTACATCAATTCCGTGAACTTGGGTTTTTACTATTTTATGATCAGTGGTAGACAGTTGTTGTATATTTAGAAGATAACGTTTCTTCTCACTCATGCTACCTAGCAAAATGTTCTTCAGCGCTGGTTCTTCGAACAAAGTATCAAAACTGACATTAACTTTCCCTTGAACTGTAGCTTGAAAGATTTTATTATTGGGAAGTACTATTCTAACACATCTTTTCAATGGGTTTTTGTTACCAGGTATACGTATTTCTTCAAACTTTATACTATCTTTATAAGATTGAGGAATAGCTTCTGAAACCAGTTTAGCACTGGTGTTAGCAGATTTATCGAGTGCTTGCGTTTTACTTTTATCATTTAAATCTAAATTAGATTCTCTATTCAGCGAGGTTGTATTCTTGTTACCAGGTTTATCGATTGCTTGAATCTTACTGTCGTTTAAATCTAAATCAGATTCGCTATTCAGCGAGATGACATCTTTGTTAGCAGGTTTATCAGATTCGCTACTCAGTGTTATAATATCCTTGTCGTTATTTTCTATGATGCTCTTTAGAAATGATCTTGCATCTATTGGAACTGCGGTGTTCGTATTCGATAACGGTGTGTGGGCTGTGTTAATTTCTGGCAAAATTTCTTCATGCTTATCATTATCATCTAGATTTATTAATTCAGACATTTTAATGTCTTTATTGCAGGAGCTTTTTTCATTTTGGTGTGACATTTTCTTTTCTTCGGGTTTTAATTTTAATGAAGGTCCTCGGTCTGCAGTGGCTACGAGCAAGACGCTTTCTTTGTCAATTGTCTTATCAACTTCTTTACTTTTTGCCAATTCCATGGTTGGAGTTTTGTTTTTTGTTTACTTGTTTTTCTTCAAGTTTAGGTGTTTGTAAATTCGCAACCACTCCCGGAGTTTCCACAGTCATAGTATTGGTCTTATTTGTTACAGCCTCTTTATTGCACGGAACAGTGTCATTCGTGATTTGTGCACTATTTAATGATTTGTCGTCTTGATCTTTTATACAAGGTGACTTAGTCTTTAAAGTTTCTAAATTACATTGCTGTGTTACGCTTTGAATTTCAGTCAAAGATTTAATGGTGGATGTTTTCTCAAATAGTGGCATGTTAGTTGTTTTTATGTCAACATTCTGTTTTACTTCTTCAGCCACATCTTTGTCTACTAGATTTTCCGATGTTGGCGAACTTACAGCAGACTGTGTAATGGCGCAAATTGCGGACTCAATGTCATCTACCAACTTGTTTAATTTGTGACTCACTGTTAATTTATTTACTATCGGTGGGATTTTATTCTCAAATGTTATAGTTTTTAAATTATCGCAACTAATAGTGGATTCTTTTTCGGGTGATATTTCTTCAGGTTTATTTTCTCCAGGGCTTATCTCTTCGTGTTTAGGCTTGAGTGAAATATTATCGACTCGATCTTTGATTACTGGTTCTTTCTTTTCGGTATCGATAGGTTTCTTCAAATCAGCAGCTGGTTTAAGTTTATTTTTTGAGTTGTTTTGACATGACTCGGGCGAAGAGGAAATTATTATATCATTCACAACTTCTGATACACTATCCTTTTTCTTGTTAGGTTTCTTGCTTCGAATGATTTTTCTTTTTGTTTCCTTCGCTTTCATCATATTATCTATCTCATGGACTTTCGGTATTAAAGCTCCTACTAATGCTTGTTCGATATCAAAGATTTCTTGCGTAGATTTTTCATTTTCATTAGTACTAACGATTTTGTTGCCAGTATCTTGGGCAGCGCAAACAGGTTTTTGTACGGTGGCTGTTATATTTTTAGACACTTTTTCATTTGGTTTCACAACTTTCCTTATTTGAGTTTGATCTTTTAATCTCTTTGATATTCGTGCAGCGGATACATCGATCTACAATGCTGCATCTACACCGGCTGCACAAAATCTAGTAATCATTAATCCTTACGGATCGACATCTAATGTAAATCAAAGCTACGTCGCTGTGAACAGCACTCCAAATGTAGTTTACCAAAAGTTTACTGCATCAACGCCGGATCAAATCATAATCAGCCGTAATTACGTACCGAACATTATCCCACCTGCGACTGTTAATGTTGCTTTCAATAATAATGTACAGCCTGTGGCATCTGACGTACCTTTGTTGCACGTACCGGCAACTCCTAGAGCTACAACTCCCATGCAAACAATTATAACAACACCGAGTCAGCCGTCTGTTCCGCCAAATATGAAACTACCGGAAGACAAAACAGTCTTTAGAAGTAGGCACACAATAGAGCCTAATAATACTCACAATTGCCTCCTAATATTGTAAAACAAACACCGCCTAATATGCAACAAAATACCTTCGATCCGAAATTGTTATCTAATAAAATTGACACGTCTAAGACTAATGAAAGGAAAGTCTTGTCTGAAGTACAAGAAAAAATTACTAAAGTGGAGGTTGAAACGAAAGTCCAAGAAAAGACTGGCCCAGTCAATATTAAAAACCAAAGAACATCTTTAAAATTGGAAGAAAATAATCAAGCAAGCAAAAATCAAGAAAGGCTGATAAAGAAACGATTATCTATTATCAACAGAAACATAAACAATAGCAGTTTACATCAAGCAATACCGCTGCCATATACTCCTTTGATTGCATTCAGAGCAGCTGTAAATACAGAAGAAAAGCAGCAAAATGTGAAAAATCAACTAAAGGATACCCCAAAACTTGACAATACGAAAATCACACCAGTGATCACGGTGGATAGCGAAACAGAAAGTACTTATTAACACAAATCAAAATACGAAGGACAATGTCAATAAAAGTTCGTGTCGGCGTATACTATTGAGATCTTCTAATAAGGTTGAAACTGAAACTATAAGTCCCAAAAGTATCGATAAATGCAGGCTAAAAGATTCAATTACTACTGGAGCACAAAAGTCTGAAGAGAACAAAATCAATGCACAAGGCGAAAAGACATTAGGTGGAGTTAAACCTCACTTAAATGAGAGTGGTAAAGAAATAGATAATAATACGGAATGTAAAGTAAATAATTTGGAAAAGAAGATCGATGTATCCGCTGCACGAATATCAAAGAGATTAAAAGATCAAACTCAAATAAGGAAAGTTGTGAAACCAAATGAAAAAGTGTCTAAAAATATAACAGCCACCGTACAAAAACCTGTTTGCGCTGCCCAAGATACTGGCAACAAAATCGTTAGTACTAATGAAAATGAAAAATCTACGCAAGAAATCTTTGATATCGAACAAGCATTAGTAGGAGCTTTAATACCGAAAGTCCATGAGATAGATAATATGATGAAAGCGAAGGAAACAAAAAGAAAAATCATTCGAAGCAAGAAACCTAACAAGAAAAAGGATAGTGTATCAGAAGTTGTGAATGATATAATAATTTCCTCTTCGCCCGAGTCATGTCAAAACAACTCAAAAAATAAACTTAAACCAGCTGCTGATTTGAAGAAACCTATCGATACCGAAAAGAAAGAACCAGTAATCAAAGATCGAGTCGATAATATTTCACTCAAGCCTAAACACGAAGAGATAAGCCCTGGAGAAAATAAACCTGAAGAAATATCACCCGAAAAAGAATCCACTATTAGTTGCGATAATTTAAAAACTATAACATTTGAGAATAAAATCCCACCGATAGTAAATAAATTAACAGTGAGTCACAAATTAAACAAGTTGGTAGATGACATTGAGTCCGCAATTTGCGCCATTACACAGTCTGCTGTAAGTTCGCCAACATCGGAAAATCTAGTAGACAAAGATGTGGCTGAAGAAGTAAAACAGAATGTTGACATAAAAACAACTAACATGCCACTATTTGAGAAAACATCCACCATTAAATCTTTGACTGAAATTCAAAGCGTAACACAGCAATGTAATTTAGAAACTTTAAAGACTAAGTCACCTTGTATAAAAGATCAAGACGACAAATCATTAAATAGTGCACAAATCACGAATGACACTGTTCCGTGCAATAAAGAGGCTGTAACAAATAAGACCAATACTATGACTGTGGAAACTCCGGGAGTGGTTGCGAATTTACAAACACCTAAACTTGAAGAAAAACAAGTAAACAAAAACAAAACTCCAACCATGGAATTGGCAAAAAGTAAAGAAGTTGATAAGACAATTGACAAAGAAAGCGTCTTGCTCGTAGCCACTGCAGACCGAGGACCTTCATTAAAATTAAAACCCGAAGAAAAGAAAATGTCACACCAAAATGAAAAAAGCTCCTGCAATAAAGACATTAAAATGTCTGAATTAATAAATCTAGATGATAATGATAAGCATGAAGAAATTTTGCCAGAAATTAACACAGCCCACACACCGTTATCGAATACGAACACCGCAGTTCCAATAGATGCAAGATCATTTCTAAAGAGCATCATAGAAAATAACGACAAGGATATTATAACACTGAGTAGCGAATCTGATAAACCTGCTAACAAAGATGTCATCTCGCTGAATAGCGAATCTGATTTAGATTTAAACGACAGTAAGATTCAAGCAATCGATAAACCTGGTAACAAGAATACAACCTCGCTGAATAGAGAATCTAATTTAGATTTAAATGATAAAAGTAAAACGCAAGCACTCGATAAATCTGCTAACACCAGTGCTAAACTGGTTTCAGAAGCTATTCCTCAATCTTATAAAGATAGTATAAAGTTTGAAGAAATACGTATACCTGGTAACAAAAACCCATTGAAAAGATGTGTTAGAATAGTACTTCCCAATAATAAATCTTTCAAAGCTACAGTTCAAGGGAAAGTTAATGTCAGTTTTGATACTTTGTTCGAAGAACCAGCGCTGAAGAACATTTTGCTAGGTAGCATGAGTGAGAAGAAACGTTATCTTCTAAATATACAACAACTGTCTACCACTGATCATAAAATAGTAAAAACCCAAGTTCACGGAATTGATGTACAGGAGCCACGTGAATATCTTGCCCCTACTGATACATCAGAAGTTGTGAATCTTATCAGTGATGATGAAGAAGAAGAAACCTACCAAACAATCACAACGGCAACTGGTTCATTCAAGGTGAAAAATATTGATGAAAAAACTTACAACACACACAAAGAAAGACTTAAGCAAACATGTGCAATAAATCTGCAAAGATGTGATAGAAAGCTCAAAACGGAAGTATTAGTTCAAGCATTGTTGGAAGATTTAGCTGCCATTGAACCAACTCCTACTGAAGTTATAGAAATCGATGACTCTTCAAGTGACGATGAAACTTCTCAAGGGTACACCGGGATAGATATATTAAAAGACATGTTGTTGAAAGATCTGGGTGTAGCACAAACCAATCCCACTGAAGAACAACCAGATAAAGTTCAAACTATCATCTCTAATGAACGACCATCTCGAACCCGCAAGTCTAAATACCACCGAGAAAGAGATTCAAGAACTGTTAGCACCGAACCTACACAACAACGGTCCTCATCCCGACCTAAGAGATCTGAAAGACCTAAAACTAATTGTTTTTGTTGTAGCCAAGACAGTCACTCAAAAATCATAACACGCGATTGTTCAGTTAAACTTATAAATTGCGACAATTTAGTAAAAGAAATGCGTAAGAAAGCTGAAGCACGCGAAGAAGCAGCACTTACAGATGATGAAGTGATCGCATGCTTTAGCGATGATGATATTCCGCCTCTATCGCGTAGCGGGTCATTCTCTATCCTAAATGAATTAGATTCTTTGGATCAACCAATTATACCTAGAGACGAAGAAAGTTCCCCTGTGATGCGAGTTTTTGAGACTATTCATGCTCTAAGTAAACAGCACAAATCAGGCAAAAGCTCTCCCGTCATAGAAGCTTTTGACATGATTGTAGCACTGCAACAAAGTTTTAAAGAATTACCTACAATGCCTCATATATCTGAAAAACACTTATGCACATCAGATTGGTTTGAAACAAAAAGGAATATACATTTGCAAAATTTGTCATATAAAACTAGGACAATTGATGAAATATTTGAAGAAATTGTCAGAAATAAACCTGATACTTCCACGGATTGTGAAACTGATGCTGCAACTGAACTAAGCATCGCTGTGAGCGAAACTGTTCATGACGTCGCCTTTACAGTGCCTAGACTAACAACTATCATGGCAAAGTATTTTGAAGACAATCCTATAATTTACCGTTTGAAATCTATCGCGGGTACAGATGATCTTCCAAAATCCCCACTGAAGAGAAAATTACAAGACTCAGCTGAAATGACCTCTAACAAAATAACAAAAACTTCTGATCGATCCGAGAATTTCCAAGCGAATGAATTTTTAAAGACTGACACTGAGAAAGAGCAATTTATAACAAAAACTTCTGACCGATCTGAGAATTTCCAAGTGAATGAATTTTTAAAGACTGACACTGAGAAAGAGCAAATTATTTCAGCTCGTCAGAATGATAAGCAAGATTGTGAACCGATATCTTTAGCTGGGAAGGACGTTGATCTTGTTATAGAAACAGAAGATGTAATTATTCTACCAGCAGATCAGTCATCTCAACCAAACTCACCCTCTTTAGTAGATGCAAACAATGATTTAATGAAATGGAACAATGAACTTAAGGAGTCTTCAAAAGATGAACGTGTCGATAGTGTTGCAGATGAATTGAATCAAGAAATCAACAAAGCTTCGACCGCATTATTAAGTGATCATGGAGATATTCCCCGCGTTGAAAAAATAGAAGATAAGTACAGCAACACTGAGGCTCAAATAGATTCGGCCATTAGTTCATTATTTTCAGAAACTAATAACATAAATGAATCCAGACCCGAATCCAGACCCTCAGAATCAGTTAATTCTGCTGAAGCTAAAGATACGCTCATTATACCCACAGATATGCCATCCCAACTAAACTCGCATTTTCTTGTAGAAGCCAGCAATGGAGAAGCTTGTAGTGATGAATGGCTTAAATCAGCGGATACGCATTCTGTTCTGATGGAGAATCGTTTAAATATTCCAAACAATGATGCAAAAAGCAATGACGCAGTCAAAACAACTTTGCTAAACGTAGAAACTAAAAATCTACCTACAGACAATGTGACTGTAGAGTCCGAACAAAATATTGCAGAACCGGTGCTGATACAATATAACAGTGAACACCTTCAAATAAAAAATGGTGATGATAAAATGAAAGAGGGTGGAAATAGTATTACGACGGTCAATGAACCTGAGAATCCTGCCAACGATGGTATGGATAACAGTAAAGAAACCTTTGTGCCATCTGACTATGATGACGAGCGTGTTGATGAAGATCTGTGCCTGAATACTGAACATCATCCAATCAACATTCCATTAAATTCGGAAGCAACATCCACTAGTGACCCGGCACAAAGTGCTATGTGTATGCACAATAATTTAGTTGAAAATATATCGGCAATAAATGCAGAAGACGTGTCACAAACATATGAAATTCCCACTAATGTCGCTGAAGCAGCATCTTATTTAACAAATGCTGTCATAGAAATAAACGATAGATCGACTGAAAAACTAAACGTTTGTACAAACTCGGACGTCACTTCTTTAATTTCAGCTGATGAAACTCCAACATCTTCGAGTACTGCAATTAAAAACACGTCAGCATTGCATAACCCTAAGATTACAACCGATAATGATAATAACATACTTACATCTTGTCAAGAAACAGACATTGAAGAGGAATCTACTCAAGACGCAGTAATTGAAGAAAACCTTGAAGAGACTTCGTATGTTTATGACGAACGAAATTCTTTGAAAGAAGAAATTGATGTCCAGTTGGGTGCTATAAAGTCATCGCCGTTGAATTTACTTGACGTCATCCAAACAGAAGATCAAACAACTAATATATTAGAAAAAACCGCTCTAGATTCTGAAAGCACTACGCCAATACCTACGACTTGCAATGATTTACTATCGGAGTCGAACAATGTTCTTAAACCAACTTCACCTGAACCTTCCATCATTAATGATAATGAGTGCGCGTTAGGAAGTCAGGGACTGGTATCGAATTCAGAAAAAATGAATTCCGAGTCAGGTTTACAAATTAAAGATCATGATGAAGATAAACATTTGGATGTTTCATCTGTAACCGACGTTATCCAGACAGAAGATCAAACAAATAACACATTAGAAAAAACTGCTCCGGATTCTGAAACCACTTCGCCAATACCTACGACTTGCAATGATTTGCTATCGGATTCGAAAATTGTTCTTAAACCAATTTCTCTTGAACTCCCCAGTATTCCTGATGATGAGTGCGCGGTGGAAAATCAGGAACTGGTATCAAACGAGAATTTGAGTATAGAAAAATTGAATTCAGATGCAGATTTACAGAGTAAAGAAGGTGAACATTTGGATGAAAATAGTGAGTTAGATACAAATGAAATTACCACAAAATTAACTATTATACCTACAGAAAACCATTATATAAATGTAATTACTGAAGTGACTGAAAACTGTGATGATGTTCTTCAACGTAATAATATGATAACAACAGACGACAGTAAAAATCAAAATAGTTATACATCATGCGCCGATGGTAGTAATGGGAGTGACACAAAGAAAAAAACTACAGTTCTTGCCGATGATGATTCTAAAACATCAGAGTCTCAAGATTGTAATACGGCTAAGCAGGATTTACTACTGAACCATTTAACAGAAAACACAAATGCAAAACACAAAAGTAATAAATCCGAAGAAAAATTTAATATACAAGCCACGGTTCCATTTGAAGAAAACAATTCTAATGCAACTGAGTTTAAAACGACGGACAATTCTTGTTTCTACAGAGATAAAGTTAAAGATAATAACAACATAACGTCTTGCGATAGTAACCTAAGCCCAAATATAAACAACCAAGGCATCGTGGACAATTCAAGTTCTTCACTGTTGCCTTTGCCAAATGCTAAATCTGTTGATGGGGATGATAGTTATATCTATGAAACTGAAGTCGTAGTTGAAGTCCAGAATGAATCTAACGAATCGGATAAAATAACAAATGAAACTCCTGCACAAGACGATTCACATCTAATAACAGTTGACTCAATCAAAAACAAGGAAGATGACTGTATAGATGACGAGGAGATTGTAGTGGAAAAGACTATAGAAGAAGTGGAATGTGACGAAATGGTTTTTGAAAAAAATGCTACTCTAGTCTACAAAGATGACTCTGGTGTAATACTTAAAGGAATCGAATATGAAGACCCTGAAATGGGAACATGTTACGTTTTTCCACTAACAAAAAGTTCAGATGTTACTGAAACAAGTGGTAGTGACGTCTTGAACAGCAGCGTTGGAAGCACCATAGAAGTTATCCAAGTATTGGAAACAAGCACTGAGGACCAGGATACAGATCTTAATGATGAGATATGCAATGAACCGGATTTACAAGTAATAAAACCAAAAGTAACTTATTCCAAACGCAATTTAAAACGGAAGTCTAACATGAAAGACGTTACTTGTTCAGCGAAGCGTAGTAAAAGAAATTCAAGAAGCAGAGATTCATCTGAAGTAAGAATTACTGAGAAGAGGTATAGAAAAGGCAAAAACATAGATGCGCCAAAATTGTCAGCAATGGCAATAATAGAATCTGGCAATGTGAAAGATTTCAAGCGTCGTCTTGATTATTACAGCACTGTTGGATATTCATATTCGATAACATTTAGCACAGAATTCATTGATACATCAAAACTCTTACAAAATTGGCCTATAAGTGGTCCTATAAAAAGGGGAATACAAGAAGAACATGAAATCTGCCATGTTATATTCAATGATTTAGATCAGGACGATAAAACAATACGTGACCCTTTGCAACACACATTGGTGGAAGAAATAACAGCTGATTATAATGAAGCAGACTACCCAAATTCGCAAACTGAAGAAACTAATTTCAATATGGGTTTTGGTGAGGGGTCCGGCAGAGTCATACAAAATTTAAGTGGAGGTACTATTTCGAATTTTTCGGCTGCGACTCTGTCGGACGTAAAACATACTCAGCCGTGTTTACTGTCCGAAAATATCGATTTTCTTAAATCGTCAAAACAAGAAGTGCAAAATATAAATCGATACTTAACTTATATTAAACTAAAAGACAAGGTGCGATCGTTTTTCAAGAATACAACATTTGAACTGACTCGCGAACTTGAAGAAAAAACAAAGGACAGTACTGACAACTTTGATGCATCATCGTTCCCGTTCGGGCTGTTTAATTCGAAATGTATTGAACCATTTCCGATAGAAACCGTGGTGCAAGTGGTTCAAGTCGGACAGCTACCTGTAAGTGCCGCTGCGCAAAATCCTGTGACTTGTGATCCACGTGTGACTCAAGTATCTGACGCTAGCCCATCTCAGTGTTCAGTAGAAAATAGTCCCCACGATGATTCACAACCAGAAATCAAAACTGAGTACACTGAACTAACAACCGCAGATCTCAACTTAAATATGGTAGATGACTACGTACATCATAATCAAACCTTACCTGGAGAATCACAAAAAACTTCAAATATGTCGATGAATACTGAAAATATTCCCATTGAAACCGAACTATTGAAATCTGAAGTGAAAATTGAATTAGAAGAAGAATCACCAGATGAAAAAGAAAAGGAAGCGAACGAACTTTCTGAAGCAAACAACCATATTAACAATGTCGGTTATTTATACAGTTCTAATAACAGCAACCCTTCTGCAGATTCAGAATTTCAGGCATTGTTTGATTCAGATAAGCAAGATACTTCTGAAACAGTTGCCCAGCAGAAGGCACAAAATGGAACATCCGAGAAGACTGATCAAATTGCGCACGCTATGAATGCTGCTGGCATTACCACCTCTGAATCAGCCAACACAAGAGCGCAAGCATTAGTAAATATATTGACACAAAAGCTACGTCAAGGGGCAATTGCTACCGCTCCAAACTCGACTAATAACTTTTCTAAAACGACGTCCATAAACGCTATGTCTTTACAACAAGCTCTAGCTTCAATACTGCCTCCGCCTTTAAATCAAACAAACTCAACGGAAAATAATCAGCAAGGCCAAAATAATACACCACAAGTTCTTCATATAGTACAGGGAAAGAATTCTGCCGGAAACCAGATTACATTGGTTGACAATACGCAACAGTCAGTCATTACTGCACCCAACACTACTCCAGTGTTACATATTGTTCAGAACAAGACAGTGCCACCCGGACAAAATTCAAATAGCACTCCTGCACCGCAGTCGAACACTTTTAGCGGGCTATCTTTAGTAGACGCAGGTCTCCAACAAGGAGGAAACCAACTTCTCCACATAGTAAATACTGGTAATCAAAAGAACAATAATGCTGGACAGTTACTGAAACGTGTTAATCTATTGACCAACCTTGCTAACGTCCAAGGATCTAACGAACAGAAAATGGTGCAGTTCGTTTGCAAATCTGCAGATGGAAAAGCTATTCAACTTAATGCTCCACATCAACGAAGTATGGTGCTGAGATTGCAACCCATTGAATCTACCAACGTTCAGCCTGCTACACCAAAACCAGCAGACGCTAACCAAGATTTAAGTCCGACTCAAAGCGCTACTAGTTCGGCAACCAACAAAGACTCTTCTCCTACCCAGCAGGAAATTAAATCCCGCTCAGTTTATGAAGAAAATTATGCAAAATTTATTCAAAATTCATCGACTAAACCCGCACTTCTTGAAAAGTCTAATAGTCTACCTAAATTTAACCAAGCTTTTGGAAAAGCAGTATTTCAAGATGGAAACCAAAAACAGAATGAAATGAACAGCAACAGTTTGCCAGCTGTGAACACCAGTACGGATAACTCCGAAAGTTCAGCTGTTGAAAATCCCATAAATATTGACCATATAGGGCAGATCAGCAGTCCTCCGTTGTTGCTTAGAAAATCACCTGCAACTCAAACTACTCAAGCGCCACAAAACCTTGTACAGCAAATCAAGCAAACTATCGCCCCAATGAACATACAGACCATGCATGGAGGAGTCATTTACACACGTCAAATACCTGTAAACATTGGCGGAGGACAAACAATAAATCTGATCACTGTTCCCAGCACCGAATTGATTGATGAATCGGGACAGAAACAGCAAGGGAATCAAGGAGAAACTATCGAACCTTCGATCATAAAGATTGTGCCGCAAAGCCAACCTCCATCGAATGCTGAAGTTTCAGATGAGATGAACAATGACAATGCCCAACAAAGCACTCCGCAACCTCAGCCAGTGTTAACACAGATGAGGATTAAACTTCCAATGTTAAGCAAAACGCCCCAAATGGTTTCCGGAACCAGAGTCGTTCGGCCATCATTCTTCCAAATTCAAAGAAATGTTATCGGTGGAGCAAATCAAGTATATCAACAGCTAGTCCTCACCGCTGCACCGCCACTGGGCCAGCAGACTATCAGGCTTCCACAGGCTCAAACAAGGCAGATTAAAGTTCCAGAAAATCAGTCATCGTCCGAATCACAGATGAGTTCTTCAACACTCGAACAGTTGAGAGAATTTGACATGGTACTAGAACAGGTGAAGGAAAGAAGTACAGTGCAGCCTAATCCTAACTCAGGCAGCAGCTTCAAACTGCACACTCCTTCAACCGATACGACAGATAGTCCTGTAACTGCCACTTCTACTTCTGTTGAAACCACTCAAGTCCTCTATTCAATCGGCAGTAGTCAACCACTTAACGTCACCTATGTAAACAGGAAACCGTCTGTCAGTACCCCAACCACTTCAACGTTCGTAAGATCACCAGATTCATCGGGAATAGCTGATTCTCCTTCGTCTTCGTCGCACTCTCACTCTCATAATATACGTCATGCATCAACATCGGAAGCTTCTTCAAGTGAGACGACACCACATTCACATACACATCAACATCATAAACCTGTAAAAGTGAGCTCCAAATCTAAGTCACGACCGAAATCTTCCTCGCACTCGCATAGTTCTCTGAAACTTAACAGCGTGCCACCCAAAACTTCTACACAGAAACCACTTGAAGACGAACAGACGACACAGAGAATTCTCTACATATTGGCAGAATACAAGGAACAAGTCGAAAATTCACCGGATAAAGACAAACCTGCGCCACGGAGAAGATCTAACCCTCCTTCTAATCCAGGGTCATCGAAACGTAAAAAGAGCTCGAGTGGTTCGAGACGATCGGGGCGTGACACAAGTCCTATGGATGATACTTGTCGAACAATGGGATCCGAGGACAGCAGCTGTGGAACTTCGCAAGGAGACTGCACAGAAAGCTGTATGGATTCCCATTCACCTCAAGACAGTCCCCGTAAAGTTGCACGTAAACTCGCCTTCGAACAAGATCCTCCTACTCCGCAACCAAAACTGCAACCACAACGCAACGTTATCGTCGCTGACGGTCAAACGATTACTGTTGCTCGAGGAACCACCGGGAAACCAACAACAACTGTGCTTATGCCTACGAACTACATCTTGCCCGTATCGATGGTAAAAGGAGGTCAACAGATAGCTATTGTTACCAATCGCGGTCCGAAACTTTTGACTGTAGGCGGCGGAGAAGGAAGTACGACAAACGCGTTATTGCTGCAGCGGCTGATTGGCCCGGCAGGATTAAAACCTGTATTGACTAGACCTGGAGTTCGACACGTGAGACTACCGACTGCAGCACTGCACAATCTTCAAGCATTCAACTTGGCGTCTGCAACTAACATCCAACCTCCAGATAGTACGGCTTCACCGGCAGCCGATCCACCGCAGGATCTTATGGACACAAGCCGCTCAGATCACTCGCCATGGACGGACAGAGACTCAGAAATCAAGCCGGACAGAGCGTCCAGTCCAGACGAGTCAGAACCTTGGAATCTGCCGTCTTCAGCTGACCCACACGACTACTCCTACGAGGAAACCGTGCGGGCGGACAACATGGACAGAACTGTACTGGTAAGTTTTCAATGTTTATCAGCTTCTAACATTTTTGATAACATCGGCTGTAAATAAAATGAGTGGTCTTTATGTTTTAATCTTTCAATAGATGACGCTGAGAGTGACCCCATTTATTCTTATAGTTTCTTGAAGTTACTGAATTACATTCTTGAAAAAGAGAATTTGAAATATAAAACAACTACCACATCACTTTGCCGCAGTGTCATCTATTTTAAAGACGATCTCTAACTAATGTATAAAGTAGTCTTATTAAAGTGACTTCAGCTGATGTTCTCAAATCTCTCTAATTGACATAAGTGTATGACGCAAATTTTGCAACTTCAGGATCCGATCCAAGATCGATACAGTCCTGACATGGAGGCGCAAAGGATATTCGATAAGATGTTCGACGTCGATACCAAAAAGTCTTATCTCGTGGACTCGCCGCGTTGCGGTTACGATATAGACGCGTCTGACTGTGATGATAAGTCCTACCAGGTGAAATAAGTAGTGCTGACGCTGCCCCGATCTTAGACTCTTCAGTAGTCATGCACGCATCGTTTTAATTTATCCGCTGTTCGTTCTGTTATTTTAAAAAAACTGTCCGAGCCTTCTTAGCAGCTGTTGATTTGGTTCAACCAATCATGGAAGGGCACCTTATTTGGAGTGACACGATTGGCCGAACCGTCTAGAGTCTAAACGAATCACGTCGCTAAACTATTTATTATGCGTCGTGATTCGTCAGCAAAACAGTTTAGAAAATTGATAGGTGCGCCAATGAATAAATAACTTAGACGCGACATTGCTATCTCATTCATGCTATCGATTCGTGGAGAGCATGACTTAACTAAATCTTAACCAAACTTATTGTCGCCCCTTTCAGGATAGACAATGACAGGTGACTATTTTAGTCAAGATTTAGTGGTTTTGTGCGCATACGAATCATTACCTTTGCCTACGCTGCCTAAGCGTAACACCGTTGCAACACAGCGCTTGCTTGACGCTTTTTGCAAACGCCTAAGTTAATATTAAGCTTACACTTCAATGAAAATTTAGTTTTACTGTAATAAAATATATCTAGGTGTCGGTAATTTTGATTTCGAAATATTTGGAGTGAGTGAATGTCGTGTCTAAACTTTATTATCATATGGCAGATAGTCATATTATTTAGAATATAATATTTTAGAATTTATAATTTCGTAATAAATTACATGCATCTGCATTTCTCTATTCATACTTTTCTCTAAAGACGGTGTCATAATTATTATAATTGCGGCCTTCTTCATTTTAGTAAGTTTTTATATTCATCAGTATCGAATTTTCCGAAGATTTCTTTTAAACCATTTCTAGCATAGTTCGTATAGTTGAAAATGTCATACCTATTAATTATTTTGCATGTCGAAAATTCGTTTCGTCTTTATGTTACCGTTCCAATACAAAATGTTTACAAACTTGGCTCATCAACATAAAAAGATTATGATTTTGTGAATTCTGGGTGAAAGAAATAATCTATTATTTCAAACTACTAAACTTTGTCCAAAATGTAGCTTGAGTCCTGTGACAGCAGGTAGGAAATATCAAAACATCACAGGTGCGAAAGAGACTCCTTCATATCGGTATGTGTTTGACATCTGTCAAAAAGATCAAGCTATGTTGTACAGAGTATACTAACTAACTTGTCATGATGCAAAACCAAATTTTGTTTCATAGGCAGAATCTCTCAGTCAAAATTATTTAAAAATACATCTATAAATAAGTTTTACTTTCCCATAATTTGGATATCAACCAAGTTTGTAATATTTTCTGCTTTGCCGGTAACATATAAATTTTCTTCATTGTCAAGTAAACCCCGCAAACCATGCATGTCCCTTTCATCAAGTCTCATTTTGAGAATGTCTCCATTTCTAGATGTTGTTTAAAATTAGATTTTCTCTCCGTAATAAGTGTCTATAATCTTGATATATCTTATTCTTAACGTAGCTACTATTTTAAGAAAAGTGTTTTATTATTGGATTTATTTCCGAAATAAATTCTTAGTGACTAAATATCTCTCACAGTCTTCCAAGTTGTGAGCAAGTCATTCTTGAGAAATATTGAGTAAACAATCCTATTCAGAGGCAAAGCTGTCAATTCTGGCGGCATCACTTTTCACTTTTTCTTAAAAAAAAGATAGTGCTATCACTTTCTCAACTTTGGCATATGAAAGAGATAATAAATAAACGCATACCATTGACATTCTGCCAGAATCGACAGCAATATATCAAGTGTGGTATAATTACTAAAATGACGTCGAAACTTTATTAGGTGGTGCACAAGAAGGACTCTCATCGTCAAACCAGACTCTCTCACGTGTCGGCTGCTGCGTTAAGGCACAAGTATGCCATACTGGAACATGAACTACGATTACAGGTTAGTAAATACATAATATCGTATCAAACGTAGCCTTTTGGCCGTCTGCAGATCTAAGGCTCGTATTTTTAAGGCGATCTCAAGATTAAGAGCGATATTAAGTATGGATTTGACAGGTCGTTTAGTACTGAAGTGACATTTCTGATACGAACTCAAACTCGCTGTCACTCTTGAAAGCTGATTATAAATACGGGCCTTAGTCTTGTCAAATTTTGGGAGTAAATTCAGAAAAGAATGAGTATTGATTGGTGTAGTGAGAAATCAGCCCATCGTCGAGATTGAAATATATTGTAACTCTCGGCTCTCTCTGTCTACTGGTTATTATGACGACTGGGAAAAGGAGCTGGTACATTCTATGTTTTTAACGCTTCCATTCAAATAGCATTTTGGGAGCTCAAATATTCCATATTCGGTTACTTATACTTGCAGTAAGTTGTATTACCACATCAAAATTTACCTCACCCTTGTTCACAGAAATCCCTGTCAGAAGAATGCGAAGACCTAGGTGTGGATTCCCCTTCGGCGTCAGAGTTGTTCCCTGAAGCTGAGCTGCTGTTCGCAGCGTCGCCTGCGCAGGACCACGGCCCGGACACGCCGCAGCATTCACATACACGTTAGTACACATCTACTACTCTACTACTGTTAACTAGCTCCGTGGTCTAGCGGTCTGAGCCATGGGCTCACGACCCGGAGGTCCCGGGTTCGATTCCCGGCGGGGGACAATGACTTTGTGTTGTTGTTTCTAGTTTGGTTAGGACATTGCAGGCTGATCACCTGATTGTCCGAAAAGTAAGATGATCCATTGCTGTCGTATAGGCATGTAAATAGTCGGTCCTGCGCCTGATTTCTCTCTGGTCGTGTCAGTCAGTCTGTCCCATCAGAATAAGAGATTGAAGGAATAGAGAGTGCACTTGTGTGTTGTGCAAACACTTGGGCACTAAAAACTAGTCCCGCGCAGTTGGCTGATCTCGGGGAGATTGGCCGCCGTCACCGAAAATCGGTTGGGAGGACTATTATTATTATTACTACTATTGTATGTATGTAGTATATCAGCAGTAATTAGTCCATTGGTGGACATTCATGTCCCCTTCCTTTTAATAGGGGAGGAAATTGCCGTTCTCGCCACGCTTGGTAAGTGGATTGACGAGAATAGTGCGAGATACAGTTTTCTATACGGGGTGTAAGGGACAGCGTCCCGAAAACTGATAGGGGTTGCTCAGTCAACGATACTGAACAACTACCACCAGGTTTTTTTTTTCAGGAAATGAAAAAAAAAAATTTTCTTTTCCATACAAATTGTCTGATCGATGCGGTCATATTGTATGGAAAAGCAATTTTTTTTTCATTTCCTGAAAAAAAGTCCTGGTGATATGTGTTCAGTATTGTTGTCTGAGCAACCCCTATCAGTTTGCGGGACGCTGTCCCTTACACCCGGTATAAATGCATATTAGTCGGCTTTTACGACACCCTCTAGAAAAAGTGGGGTGATATCTTTTTATGAATTCTTGCCTGGCTGGCACCACATGATGTAGTTATTACACACACTTTCTTCATTACAGCTCAACCAACCCTGACAAACCAGAGCGTAATCCAACCAGACATCGACGACCAGATAGCCACAGACCAGCTGCTACCTAGACACCAAGCTAACGAAGATCGCCAGGAGCTGGACGTGAATCTAGGCCTGGAGGATGTCGGCATAGTGACCGTCAGCGAGGATGGCATGCAGGCGACCATAGCGCTGGATCAGGAGGAGTTTGCGAGAGCACATCCTAATACAACGTTCCATAGTGAACCTACTGATGAGGGAGTGGTGAGTAGAGAAGTCCTCTAATAGGCTTAGCTGTCTTCACGTCAGGAAAAAAACTCAAAACCCCCGATGATTCAGGTGAAAGCGAGTTTTTTTCCGAGCTGCTCATAAATTTAAGGGATACGCGAACGAAGCGAGCGATCGTGTAGTTAAAACGTGAGCAGGGTCAATACATCAATACGATACACGAGGGATGAATACGTTACGTGAGCGAAGCGAGCTTATCATTTAATTAGAACCGGATGAATACGTTATGTGAGCGAAGCGAGGTTACAAAATAAGCTCTAGCGAAACTTGTCTGATTCTAAAATGGATCGGAATAAAGGAATAATTAACATTCTTTAATTTCTACTACAGGTGCACCCATTCACGATGTCCAACTTGAAGAGTCGTCACATCACCTCGACGATATTCCACTCCAACCGCGCCCCCGCCACCGTCCTCATGACGGCTCCACAGACCACCGTCATATCACAAGCCACGCCTGAGACATCACAGAACCCCGTCAAATACTCTGATATAGACAACATGATACATTCTATACCCAGCACTCATACGAATAACATCAATTTATCTTCAGTATTGGTGAAAGATGATGGGCTAACAAGGTTTGATAATATCTTGACTGACTCTAGAGAACTGCATCTGTCGAATACTGCTTCGGCGATTGTCCATTCAGCTGGTAACGCCACTCAGGTTATAAGACGAGTTTGCTATGATGATAAGAGAGGAAGAGAGAGCTTCCTAATGGATGAACCGGATAATCTAATAGCGGGAGATGACGCCAAAATGGTGGCCGAAGACAGCTCCAGAGATGCGACTATGGAATCTATGGGCGATGTAGATGATGATAACTCTTCACCTGAAAGACACGCGGAGTTATTCTGGGAGTCGAACTCCGCTTCTGAAAGATCTGAAAGCCGGAGACCTTTAGAATTCAGCAGTGATAGTGAAAAGTGCTGTAAAAGTCCGTCATATGACGAAACGAATTCAACAGATTCGAGTGGTGTCGGCACTCATATGAGACTAGACTCTGTCATCAAAGAGGCGCGAGGTATAGAACGCAGTGGAAGCGCAGATGGATCTTCCGCAGACGACACGCATCCACCGCTGCGCACGTACCCGCCTAAACGACTCTACCAACATACCGAAGGAGAAATGGAACGAAGCCTATCCGGAAAAACGCGAGCAGGCGAAAGATCTCCTGATATAGAAGTTCGGAGGAGAGCTTCGGGGCGTGGTGTCGTGAAACGCGGCTGCCACTGCTGCAACGGCTCCCCCGCCCCGCAGAGACCCAAAAAACCCAGACAGAGGAAACCTACTATTGATTTTACTAACTAATATTCACTGACTGAAAAGAGGTGCTTTTCAGTTGAAATTTCAAATAGACGCGATGAAAGTTGATACAAGATTTTATCCATCTCTGCCATTCTTGTCTTGAACTTTCATTGTGTTTATACAGGGTGTAAAAATAAAGTACTGCGTTCCTTTATCCACATGTTCTACTGATGATACCAAACAATTTTCCCAAAGCACAAAATTAGCTCGAAAATTGCCTTTTCCATACAAAGGTGTTGTCCTCAGCAGAAATTTTGTATGGACAAAGCAAAATTTTATTCAGAGCTTTTATTTGTGCTTTGCGAAAGTTGTTTGTTATCATCAGTAGAATATGTGGTTTAAAGGAACGCAGTGCTTTTTTTAACACCCTGTATACTTACTTTAAATGTTATAGGCTGTGGCAAATGCGTGTATCGCATTCCGACTTGAACTTGACTGAATGACGATCTCTAACAATGACGACTCGTTTAAGTGTAAGTATAAATGAAAAATTGTTGAAATTGTTTTGTATATATATTTTTTTTATAAGTACTGGTAGCTAAGTTCAATAGAGGGTTTCATAGTTTGATATGATTTTATTTCGTTATTAAATATAAGCTTAAAATGATTTGTTCCTTTAGGTGTTATTATTTGCCTCACCTATGAGTTCAAACTCTTAATTTTATCGATTGAAAACATTTTCTGTTGAAACCGTTGTGTATTTTTGCTTCATGTAATATATCCATATACATATTGTATCGATATGTATCGAATTGTATAAAAAAAAACTGTATTTGTAGGTTACCTCCAGTATAAAGTTACGCGTTTCATTTAGTGATTACAGGCCATACTCAAATGTGAATTTAATCTTTTAGCTATTAGAGACGTAAGTTATTTTGAACAGCCCTTTGCTAGACTGATAAGAACAGACGCGGCTTGATTGAAATTATATTTATTACAATGTATTGTTCAGTTTTGACTGCGGTACAGTCGCGTTCAAAATGGCATAACTCGTGCTTCTGTGCTTTGGGACACGACTGTACTTGGCTATGTCTAGCTTGAGTTTTTCCACGTTATGCACAAATGGATTGAAAACGAAAGACGGTTAGAGCTTTAACTTGAATTATTTTGAGATATTTTCCCAAATAAATACGTTATTTTTGGTGCCAATCGTCTTGGCTTTTCAAGCTTTACAAGGGCGTCAGTATGATATAATTTTAATAACACTTTCGTGTTTAAACTAGTGTGAATTTAATATCCATAGTGTAAAAGTGTAAATATCGATGCCCCCAACGTTCAGGGGGCCGTCTAGTCACTATTGATACCCAAATATACATAGCATATTGTAGGTATGTTGTAACCAGACTCGAGGCGAGCTCACTCCGGCTTGAAGGCTCTTTATTCTGCAGCTTATGTATATATACAGGCCGCGAAGAATATACATTCTTTCAATACTTAAATAGACAAATATAAACTTGAATTTTTTGAAAACTTCGTGTTAGCCGCATTCATTCCAGGATTGTAAATAAATAAAGGAGTGTTTACATTTTAGTGAATTTAGTGATTTGGCCGTTTGGTCGTATATAGTGAAAAATTGTAACTGAAAATGTGTCGGGTGCGGCGAGTGGTCGGTTCGTAACACATAGTTCACGACATTTTGGTAATTTTAAGATAGAATTATTAGGTAAAGAACGATTCTGTGTGCCTATAGTCAGGTTAATAAGGGACGCTTCGCTGATTTTGAAGATAAGACGTCTGAAACTATCATTGTCCTTGTCTAACGAAAACTTTGTTATGGTATTAGACAGGGATAACAATAGTTTGGATTTGATCAAGTGAAATAATTATTCTACAATCGGACTAAAGGCACTAAAATTAAAAAAAATATAATAAAATACATCCAGTGTTATGAGAAACGTATTTTAATCAGTGAGTTTTTCGGAATCTGTATTATTATTTTCTTGTGGAAAGAAGATTTTTTCTGCTATTTCTAAGCGTAAGATTCAAACGTTTTTATAATAATCCATAATGTTGTTAATTGTTCGAAAATATTGTAGGTAAGTGTACCTTCGATATTAATGTCAAATATACAGTATTGCAGACGCGTTTTTTTGTTATATTTTTCACTTTAGAAGTTTTAATTGATTAGCTGTATAAAAACTTAATAATTAACGTTAGGGGGTATAATGAGTTTTTTTTTCTAATTCACCCAATTGTGTTTACATGATTTTTGAAAGTGCTACAGAAAAAATGATCATTAAAACTTATCTATTAAATATTCAATCTTTTATTTAAAATTCTTATCCCTCTTCAAAAGATACAACTTGTTCGATGAGCTCGGTGGCGTCACCACAAGCAGTTTTTTTTGTTTCAAATACAAACATTATCATAAATATATTATTATCTTTATTTTGTAATTCATAAGGTCCCAAGTGTTTGAATTTCGAAAGTGTGAGTGATTTGTTTATTACATGTGGTGGCGTCACCGAGCTCACCGAACCGCCTTAATTTAATCAAATAAACACAACACTTTGGCACAACACTTAATATTAGTTCAATATGTTCGCGTAATAAATAACCTACATAATTATATTCCTAAAGTCACACCTTTATCCCTTATGGGGTATGCAGAGGGTAAAACGCTTAAGAGGCTATTTGCTATCTACAGTGACAGGTTGTCAGTTCATATCACAAATCAGCCGTGAACACAAACAAATGTACGTTATATGGTCACCTGTGATAGTCACGCTTGCATCTCTTACGGGGTAGACAGAGCAACAACAACTTCTTTCTGATCTGTCAGAATAATCAATCACCTGAATGTTTGAAAAAAGAAAAGGATTCCGTGCTTCGGTGGCGGTGGGCACGTTAAGTTAAGCCGTCGAGCACCTGATAATGCTCGTAAAACAAACCGATAGAAGAAGATTTAGGATCACTTCTAGATTGCTCCAAATAAAACTGGATGAACCGGTTCCTCCACAGGGGTTCAAAATAGCCATAAAGTCCAAAATAGCCATAAAGTCCAAAATAGCCATAAAGTCCAAAATAGTACAAAAATACTGCATAGTCCCTCCTTCATGCCTTCAACATTATCGATCTGAATGCGCGCGCACCTCCAACTGTCATTTCATAGATCTCACATACGTGAAAAAATTCATGTTGAATTGACACGACCTGCGAAAACTATTTATTTACTGAATTTTATTATAACTATTCGTTTTATTACACTGTGTTTAAATTTTTTCGAGTTGATACGTGATTTTCTTTCGTTATACAAGTTCTGTGATATGGAGTTCGGTGTGTAACCTTTCTTACTTGCCGGTCTATGAGTGGTAAGTTTAATTTCTGTTTTAAAACTATAATTTCCTTAAAAATCTATTGGAATTTAAGTTATTTTAGGCTCTACATGTCTTATGATTCTGAAAACTATGTCCATTTACTTACCACCTTACATGCTAAACCCAGAAAGTATTGATGCGTGTCGCTTGTCGCCTGACCTTCATGTATATCAAGACGATTATTACTATTGATTTACTATTTAGCATCCTTTTATTTCATGATGAATAAGTTATTAAACACAATGACTGTTAGTGCCTGAAGAAATTAAATAGCAATGTTACTACGGCAGTGCGCAATTCTGCCGTATATATTTATACTAGCTTTCCGCCCCGCGGTTTCACCCGCAGCTAAGGGTTTTCCCGTGGGATTGAGTTCCCGCGCTGTTCCTACCTTCAAAATTAACGGAATTCCCATACAAATTTCCATCCCCTATTTAACCCCCTTAGGGGTGGAAAATACAAAAACGCTGAAACACGTGTTCATTATTTTTTAATTATTAGCCTAAATACAAAAAAAGAAGATCATACCTCCAAAATTTACGGAATTTCCATACAAACTTTCATCCCCTATTTAACCCCTTTAAGGGTAAAATATACAAAAACGCTAAAACACGTATTCACTGTTTTTTAATTATTAGTCTAAATACAAAATTTGAAGATCCTACCCTCAAAATTGACGGACTTTCATACAAACTACAAACTCCCTTTTTACCCCTTTAGGGGGGGGAAAATCCAAAAATCCTTTCTTAGTGGGAGGTTACGTAATAGAAGGAACTTGCTCTCCAAGTTTCATCATTCTAGGTTTAGTAGTTTAGGCTCTGCGTTGATGAATCAGTCAGTCAGTCAGTCAGTAAGGACAAACGATTTTATAAGTTTAGATAGGAGCTTTCGTTTATTGCTTTCGTTATTATTCAATAAATAATAAAACACCTTACTCTACTACCTTATACGCTATTAAACGCAGTCAATATCGATTGTGCCTACCGAAAACATCCAGCATTTATTCATAAAAAACAAGCATACATGCCAGTTCACATATGAACTTATTTGTCATTGAACGATAACTACTTTCCTATAGCTATTATGATGATTGGCTATTCCTCGGTAACACTTGTGCTTCACACTAACGTCATGGAATTTAATTATGTGTAACCGTATGCAGCTATGAGTAAGTAGCTATCAGATGAATAACATCGTCTCAATTCTCAATTCTTTATTTGCGTCTAGTCGGATACATACCTACGTCTCGTTTGGCTTGATATTCCTGCAATAAGTTACTTTAACCTTTTAGAAAATATAATTGTTTTCAAATAGAGTGTGTCATCTAACTATTCCATTTTGATTCTCTACATTGCCATCAATAAACATTCAGGCGTTACACTCTACATTGCTATTATTACAATTCCAGGCGCAATGTGGACGGTTTGCGTGCCGGGGTGGGGGGTTTGCGTGGTGGCTGGAGCCCTAATCCTGTACGGCACCCTGGACGTGGCCTACTTCGCCCGAATGATGTACACGGTAGCCAGGGCGAGGTACTTCAGGAAAAAAGCTTGTATCTTGGAGACTACTGAGGTGGAGTGTAAGTTTCTTTCGATTTTTATGTGTTTTGGTGAAAGTAGTCAGTAACGATATGCTGCTAACATTCTGTGACACGGTTTGTTACTCTTGATAGAGTTTAGACTCTTAATAAAGTCAACTATAAAGAAAGCTCTCCAGACATCTTGAACGGGTTGTCTGTCATAATAAGCTGTTTGGCACCGTTCTCATCACTCAGGCAGTCTTATCTACAAGCAAGCAGGTCATTCCGTTGCCCAGGGTAGACCGCTGGGAAGTAGATAACGTCAACATAACATAACTCTTCTAATACTATTTTCCCTCCAGGCTGGTGCCTCCTCAACGACATAGACACCCTTCTCTACCACATGAACAACGCCAGGTACCTCCGAGAGCTGGACTTCGCCAGGGCTGACTTCTACGAGCGCACAGGGTTGTACTCCAATATTAAAGCAGCTGGTGGAGCCGTGGTGCAAGCTGCCTCGACTATCCGCTATAGAAGATTTCTCAAGCCTTTCACTAAGTTCACTATTACTTCTAGGGTAAGCGCGCCAAGATACTTTATATTAGACAGCTTCACTATGTTATATACTTCCATGCTGGACTGGGAGTGATAGAAAAACATAGAATGTGCCAGCTGCATCTCCTCCCAGGCATGCTGTAAAAATCAGCTAAGGGATCCGAGGGTTTCAGTGTATTGCAATTTAGGCGACGGGCTGACAACTCGTCACTATAGCAATACCTTTACATATTATCTGTATAATAACCCTCAAAACTTGTCAGACGTGGCGGAACGATCTTTGGGTCGTTTTCGCTCTGCCTACCCCATTAGGGATAAAGGCGTGATTTTATGTATGTATGTATGTATGTTCACTATGTTATGTTAGGCGCATGCACGTGACGCCGAGTACGTAGTAAGTTACGGGGGTTTATCGGGACGGTCGGGTCAAAACAACGCCCGGTACGGTACGTTACCTTTAGGAGCTGCACCTCCACGATCTGCTATAGAAAATCCAGCCATGCCAACCAGGAGTCGAGGACACATTGATTTGCTCTATCACACAAGAAAATTCGCAATGTACCGCTACAACTTCATTGTGGCACCGCTACAACTTCATTCCACAACATCATGTAGGTATAGCAACCAGAATGTTCCCTTGCTATCAACCCCGTCTGCTATCTAAGATTTGTGTTGTGTAGTAGTATAGAGAGTAAGGTACAATAATACATTATATTGTGGCCGATTCGGCTGCGCATATGGTCACTAAATCTTGATTTGCCATAATTTCTGTCCTGAGAGAAAAAAAGCATTATTTTAGTTAAGATTTCTCCGAATGGATAGCATCACCTATCTATATAATAAACTATAGTACCTTTTTATTCGTTATTTTCCAGGCAATATACTGGGATGATAAAACCGTCTTCATGGAGCATGAATTCGTCGGTCCAGGAGGCTTCGTGCACGCAGTAGCGGTGTGCCGACAGAGGGTGATAGACACGTCAGCGGCGGCCATATCTGAGCTGCTGATGCAACTGCACTGCGCTGGTGCCTGCAGACCACCGCCCAGCAAGATGCCTCAGGAGGTATTATAGGATTTCATTTTTCTATTACAACGGTTTTATGATCAATATCCCGTGGCAGGCCGAAGAAGCGCTGGCTATAATTCGTGAAAGCGGATAAGGAAGAACGCTTACACCAGCCAGCGGATGTGGATGCGAATGCAAAAAAAATATGCAAAGTTGAGTAGAAAAAGCCAGAAAGCGGACCACAGCATTAAGACAGGAAAACGCTAGGCAGAAGAAGTCAATGGTTCTATGGTCCAATGTGGACTTTAAGCCTATTTTTTCCGACCAGAAGTTAATGAAATATTTAGATTTCTGGAGCTGAAGTAATCTCCTCGGATTAATAACAGCCAAATGTGATAGAAAAGCTCACCATAAATTAAGTTTCCTAGGAACTGGTAATAATTTTATTATCTGTATTATACCTTACCTCGGTATTTATACTTAACAGATTCAAGAGATGCAAACAAACTTTGCGGCACTTTCTTTACATATCCTTAGAAGTCAGCATTACTGTACCTACTCTAAAGATTTCCCATTTCTTTTTCTCTTGCTAATCCACCTCATTCTTCCAGTTGGAGCTATGGGTGCAAAGCAACGAGCTGAATTCGGCCCGTCTCCGAGCGCCCCAGATCA
Source organism: Scrobipalpa atriplicella (assembly GCA_029255725.1). Classification (NCBI taxonomy): domain Eukaryota; kingdom Metazoa; phylum Arthropoda; class Insecta; order Lepidoptera; family Gelechiidae; genus Scrobipalpa; species Scrobipalpa atriplicella. Next base: position 9,134 of record JARACY010002940.1, on the reverse strand, counting down.
TGGGCTCCTACGAGCCCCGCAACCTTGGCTGCGGAGAGGTCCTGCCCCCACCGGCTTCCTCAACTGACTGAGCCAACCCTCACTGCTCGACCGAGTCCCTGCGTTTGCGCGCAAAGTGAATTGGGAATGATAAGGACAGCTGGTAGGACAGTACATGATATTTTTAGATCTGAGATCAATCTGAAAAATTCCCTTTGCCAAACAGATAATATTTAAGTGTAAAGTTTAATGTTTATACCATATCATAAGGTCTGAAAATCTTTTCGAGTAATGAGTAACAGCATAGGTAATACGTCATCATCAGCCACAACAGTCCACTGCTGGACATGGGCCTCCCCAAAAGGGGGTAATGCCATACTCACCACGCTTGGCAGGCGGGTTGGTGAGCAGGTGATACGTAATACCAAGGAAAGAATAGGTACTTTTGCCTAAGAATAGTTTACGAGTACTGTCGTACCAATATGTCCTTGAATGAATTAATCAAATTGATCGCTTTACTATAAAAACTATAAGTAGGTTTGTTATTGTTGAACTGTCATTGTAATGTGCATTTCATTTTTTACGCTGTAAGATTTTTTGTAAAAATGGACCAACACCTTTATCTAAATTCCATTGAAATAAATGAGAGTTTTGTAATGAAGCGATCAGTTTATCAATAACTTGTTAGTGTGAAATAGCAAGAGGTGGGACCACTCGGGCAGTGAGGTTTTGGTCATTCGCATTTAGACCGTCGCCGAGAGCAGACGTGTATTATAAATCGATGTTTCTAGTAATTTATTTTAAGGTATCATTATTATTTATTATCGTGATATTTGCTACGTTAGATATTGTTGTTATTTTATCCCGATGTGCCTATATTCGACTGTAATCTGTATTATTTAGGATTCGATTGAGATTTGTGTACTTCTTGAAGTTTACTAGATGTTTGTAATTCTTAAATTTTGTCAAAGTGGAGTTCCTTGAATTATTATTATTATTATCCTTGAATCAAGAAATACTTTTACAAAAAATCTAGCCAATATCGTGAAATGAATCAAGATATGAGTTGATTCCTTGAGACTTTTAAAGTATCAAACACTAAGTGTATTGAAAACTTACTTGTTTATTAATATCATTCACTGCCTTCGAAAGATGAAAAATACTCAATATTAATGTGTTATTTACTTATATATTGTTATACTACCAACTCACTTCACTTATTTATTATTATTCTAAGTACCTACTTAAAATAGGTACATTTTTTGGAATTGTGATCTTCTAATAGCAAAGCTAGATGAATTGAATATTAATTAATATGCTTTCAATATTCAACCTACCTAAAATTTTACAAATATCTAGTCTGATGGATATCGAAAGAATACTCTAAGATTTACTTAATTTATTTGAATGTAATGGATGCATGTCTTAAAGATGAAAATGTCCAAGTTTAAATAAAATTGCGATAAATATCTCGAGATCGCTTGCACAGAACTAAAGGATTGAAAGAATGGCCTTTGGCCTATAGTGAGCTAATTAGGGGCTGATGGTGATGATAAAATATTGTAAAAAATGCATAAAATGACTTAACATTGTACATAATATATCTCTATTATCATTTATTGTGACACAATAAAGTTCAAATTAGTTACAGACTGGATATTTTTATTAAATGTTTCTACCAATTTAGTCGCAAACTTTCGAAACAAACAAAGAAACCGAAAAATAAACAATTCCAATATAATTTAGAGCTTTACCTACTCTTCAACATCAGTATGTACTGTAAACAAATTGTACCTGGTAGTGCAGTTCATTGTTAACTGCACTACTAGTAGTGCAGCTGGTAGTGTGGTTTACAAAGGGGTATTTTATAGCCTAACAACAGCGAGCGCCTGTCAAATTAATATTACTAAGCGACTTGGATAAATTGCTATTGTAAAAATAAATAAAAAAAACTCTAACAAAACAATATCCCGATAAGAAACCGTTAGAAATAAGTATACATTCGCAAACATAACAAGACGCTTTGTTTAATAAAATCTAAACAAAGGTATTATAGGCCCGTATTTATAATCAGCTCTCAAGAGTGACAGCGAGTTTGAGTCCGTATCAGAAATGTCATTAAAGTACAAAATAATCTGCCAAATCCATACTTAATATTGCTCTCAATCTTAAGATCGCTTTATAAATACGAGCCATATAACTAACACCGGATACCCAACGCATAAAACTGCAGACCAAAAAGAAGCCCTAGTCTTCACCAATATTATGAAAGACCGGACCGCCAGCACATTTGCGTACCTAACAATAGAATGTAGGTAATCTAGGCATAAACAATTAACACAATAGCAGGATAAGCCTTTTTGTGAATGAACTCTCTTACAAACTACGCCGTTTACATTGGCGCCGATTCTGTTGTAGACACAACTTAATTTCATAAATATGAGATGTAAGAAATTAAAATTTCGTCGCGGGCAGGGTTTGAACCTGCAACCTCTGGATTGTCGTTCCATCACTCTGCCAACTGAGCTACCGGGGAGGTAGTCAGAATGTCGAAATTAATACCTATACTTACAACTTAATTTATTTTAGTTTGGTCCTGCCACTTTGTAATATTTGAATAAAATTAGAGACAGCAACACAGCAGCTGATTATAATCCTGTCATAGCTTGACGTAAATTTCTTTAAATTAGACGAACTATCTAGCACGCCATCTTATTTGAGGCGTGTAACGTCACTTTGATAGGATTATAATCAGCTGTTGTGTTGCTGTTTCTATTTTATTCAAATTTTAGAAAGTGACAAAACCAAACTAAAATAAGTTGTGTCTGCAACAGAATCGGCACCATTGTTTACATTTCGCGAACAAAAGAAACAAACTTACTTGAATGCACCCAATGTACGTTGTTATATAAAAGTTCTTTGTAGCAGGGACAGTGAAATTCGTGTTTATTTTATTGTTTCAGCAATTAATTTTGATAAAAAAACTGTTCTATAGATTTATTGATGAGTATTTCATCACTTTATATTAAATTATAAACAAAATAATTGCCATGCCATTTGAATAAATGGCTGTTTTTTTTTGTTTTTTTTTTTTGAATATTTTATGGCTTGGATTCAAGTCCTTTAAGCCAAGTCTTAATTTTGGTCACTACTTATTTTGGAGCACAAGAGTTATGAGTTCTTCTGGTCAAATGACAGTAGGTACCTATAGATTTATTCCCGCTCCATATATTCAGACCTACCTACTGATTTATCCTCACTGGTAGGAAAAGAACGCTTTCACCTGTTCTACTAGCGAGGAAATGTGGAAATAGTTCCACAATGCACAATATCGTTCCTATATCTTCGCAAACTGTTCAAAACGTTGACAAACGCTTGAAAACATTTGGGAGACCTTAGACTGATTATTTGGAACAGCTGATCTCATCCACAAAAACCTATGTAATCAACAAAGTACTTACCCACTTCTTTTGTGATGTAATCGTACCTACCTCAACGTGGCTCTAAAAACGAAACTCTTCCAGCTTCCAGGTTATTGTATCACCTGTACTGAAAATACCTGCTCAGGAATGGGGTCAGCCGCATGCATTTCTGAACAGCGGAACTTTCCGGGCTATCTGAATGTTATTTGAAGAAGCTGCATTACATTGCTTCTATGCTGGACTGAGAGTGATAGAAAAAGAAACATAGAATGTGCCGACTGCTTCTCCTCCCCGGCATGCTGTAAAAACCAGTAAAGGATTTCAAGGGTTACAGTATATTGTGATTTAGGAGATGGGCTGACAACCTGTCACGAATGCCACTATAGCGATATCTCACATTTCAATCTAAAATTGCTCTCAATAAATATTTGTCAGACGTGGTGAAAATACCTTTTACTAGGCGCATTACGCTACAGATCAGAAAAATACGCTCTGCCTACCCTGTAAGGGGTTAAGACGTGACTTTACTTACGTATGTATGCTTGTTGACTCGTATAACGACCGGATAAAATAACCATCGGGACCGACAGATCATCGTGCACTCTGTAGCACGGACTCATCTTACATAATCAGATAAGGTTATTCAGCCTGCATTATCCTAATCAAACTAGAAATAATCTGTCAAAGTAAGTAATTGATAATAATCCGCATTGAAAGCCTTATGCTTATAGTATAAGACCATAGACTTTTGTAGGTAAAGTAACTGTTATAAAGAAATGTTTCTTTTTTGAAGCGTCCGGTGTAAATAAAAAAGTAAAGAAAATATCGCTAGATTATGCCGTTTGTTTAGTGTGTTTGATTTCAAATTTGTTATGTGGTAGTACCTATTGACTTCCGCTTTAACAATGACCGGATGCGCAGGATTATGTTCAAAAGCTTGTTGAATACAGCCAAACATAGTAAGTATATAATGTAATTCTGTATAAGTATTATTTTAGCCAAGCTCTAATTAAAATTTAAAATGACATTATCATTATATCATTTCGTAGCTATAGTCATATAATTTGTCACATAAATGTGTCACCATCTCAGGTCACCATACAGTTGGGTAGTCAACTGATCAAATCAAAAAGTTCAAGTATATTAAAAAAAAAGGTATAATGTAGGTACAATTTGCTAAGCGGAATTATCTACTGTCTAACTAAACTTATAACTTAAATATAAAGAGATTCTAATAGGTTTTAATAGGTATATTTAAGTTACTTACCAAGTATTTTATTTATAACATTTTTCTAGTCAGAAATCGAATTCAAAATCTCTCTATACATCTATTGCTTCGTCGGCACAAGATTAATAGTAGTTTATGAAGCTCCTACATAACGAAGGGTTTTACAATGCGAGTGTGTTTTTTGAAATGAGCGCAGCGAATTTCAAAATAGTAACGAGCATTGTAATACCTAATTATGTGCAGCTTCATACACTATTTTATCTTCTTGAATACATTGAAAATGAATTTACTTACAGGTTTTCCGAAAGCGAACTATCCCAATGTTTTCCTAAACTTTGTTGGTATTATGATTAAATGTGCAATACATTTCCGTCACACACACACACACACACTCGTTTATACATATAAGTATTAAATATCTTCTTTTGGTACTATCACATATTTTTAGGCACAAAATAAATAATTTAAAATAATTTCCAACGAAATTAATTATTTCTATTCATACACACAATAATCAAGTGGCGCCATTGGCCTCTTTGACATGTGTCGCGCATGCGCTGTGGGCCTTACGTGGGCTGTTTAGTTTTAATTTATAACTGGATACATGGTTTTTGGTATCGATTGTGCATTAAGTTGATATCGATTGCGCATTTGTTCCTTCCCTTACTTCCATAACTATGAACATTTTACTTTTCGTTGCATCTTTGTTAGAATTTGTATGGAGAAGGTGCAACGAAAAGTAAACTTTTTAATTTTTTCAGCATACTGTTTGTAAAGTACGTCAATACAAATTCGTTTTGACGTTTATAATTCGAACATTACTCTATGATAGTAGATAAAATCATTAACTGCACGTCTCAACTCAAGTTTGCGTTGTCAGGTTAACAGAAATTGCATCATCTTCATTATGAATAATGTTGTAACTGGCCTATTTTCATACTTACTTTTCGATAAAAAAAACTGTTATATACAGACTTAGCAGACTAGAATTTAACACATTTTAAGTGGCTCAGTTTTTTATTATAATTATTACATTTCGAATAGCTTGGTTTAGTTCGTTGATGCACCTCTTTTCAATAGGGAAATTCGCTATGTATGTAGCCCATTTTAGATTACTTACTTACTGATTACTTACTTGCTGCGGCTCAGGGACCAAAAGTGAGTCTAGGGCCCGTATTTATAATCAGCTCTCAAGAGTGACAGCAAGTTTGAGTTTGTATCAGATTAAGAATACCAGTGCCTTTTACATACATACCTACCTATAAATAGCTTTCTTAAAGTAATATTTTTGTACATTTCTTAGAAATGGCGATTTCACTCAGAATACCAACTATGTATATAAGTCAAATTCTCTAACTGTTAGTTTTTGAATGCACCTCGTCTTTGCTTCAAATTTGAAATTTAGAATCGCGCAGAGCGTGTTCTTAATTTGAATATTGTACATTTCTTCGAGTGTATTTTGCAACTGATGGAAAGGGTCGAAAGTTATTGTATCAGATCCTTAAAAGGCTAGTTTGGAAGTATTTCTGTAGTAAGTTATACACTCCTAGTATTGCCCTAAGGGCTCGTGATAGAACTGAAGGAGTTAAAACTAAGTATTTATTTATTTGGACCGCGAAAGAATTTACAATTTACTATATCTTTGTATAAGAAACACTATACGATATAAATAAATTGTGTACATTACAAGTAAAACTGTATTTTTATTGACTTCTTTGACCTCTTAAAACCTTGAATACAAATGAAAATGAAACCTGAAAAATAAACAATCTAGACAATGAAAACACTATCCATTAGATTATATAAAAATCGTAACACTACACACTACACACACATACAAAAACTAACTTATGCACATAAATAAGAGCTAAGTTGCCGAGTGATGACTGATTTAAATAAAATCTATTAAATAAAATTATCCGTAATGTTGGAAGATCTGGGTTCGATTCCCAGTCTTTATAAAAAAATATAAGCAAAGGTTAAAGCAAGAAATTAAATTCATAAAATTAATTGGGTCTGCTACGGCGTAGCAAATTGCTACGGATTCGTATAAGGCAAGTTTTTAATAAAGATTCAATCAGATCCAATCTAATGCGCCTTAATATGCCCTGAGGCATTATGATACTTAAAAGTCAGAAAAGAGCTATTGAATATGAGTTGAGGATCAAAGTTCATTTGTCCGAACCGAAATCACAGATTAGATAGTAGTTGGTATCGAAGCGAAGTTGACACTGACAAGTTGACAATGAACACGATAGTATATCCGCAATGAAAGAAAAAACCACATACTATAAAGAAATAAATACTTCTAAAAGAAGAAATTTTATTGGACCATCTAAAATGGGCCGGCATATAGGAGGTACCGCTCGAGCGATGTGCGATCTTTAAGCCGTCAACTGGCGAAAAAACGGGAGAACTTAAACTTTGGGGTGAGATGGTCCACCCCGGGCAACGGCAACACAGGCTTGCCTGTGAATAAGTCCGGCTGAATGATCTCAACAAAGCGGTGGTAGGCTCCGCAAGGGGCCGCCTGGCTCGCTAGCCCCCCATCCCCCCCCTCTCCACCCTCAATCGGAGTCCGGCGCCAAACAGCTTGCTGTGTTCCGTCGGTGCGTGAGAATGCCAGTGCCTTTACGGTCATTAATGACCTAGGTGTCTAGAGTCAAGGGCAAACCCATTCCAAATAAAAAAAAAACGGGACAAGTGGCGTAATCTCGTGTCGAAGTCCAAAGGTCGTATTTATAAAGCGATCTCAAGATTGAGAGCAATATTAAGTATGGATTTGACAGGCCGTTTTGTACTAATATGATATTTCTGATACAAACTCAAACTTGCTGTCACTCTTGAGAGCTGATTATAAATACGGGCCCTAGACTCACTTTTGGTCCCTGAGCCGCAGCAAGTAAGTAATCAGTAAGTAAGTAATCTAAAATGGGCTACATACATAGCGAATTTCCCTATTGAAAAGAGGTGCATCAACGAACTAAACCAAGCTATTCGAAATGTAATAATTATAATAAAAAACTGAGCCACTTAAAATGTGTTAAATTCTAGTCTGCTAAGTCTGTATATAACAGTTTTTTTTATCGAAAAGTAAGTATGAAAATAGGCCAGTTACAACATTATTCATAATGAAGATGATGCAATTTCTGTTAACCTGACAACGCAAACTTGAGTTGAGACGTGCAGTTAATGATTTTATCTACTATCATAGAGTAATGTTCGAATTATAAACGTCAAAAACGAATTTGTATTGACGTACTTTACAAACAGTATGCTGAAAAAATTAAAAAGTTTACTTTTCGTTGCACCTTCTCCATACAAATTCTAACAAAGATGCAACGAAAAGTAAAATGTTCATAGTTATGGAAGTAAGGGAAGGAACAAATGCGCAATCGATATCAACTTAATGCACAATCGATACCAAAAACCATGTATCCAGTTATAAATTAAAACTAAACAGCCCACGTAAGGCCCACAGCGCATGCGCGACACATGTCAAAGAGGCCAATGGCGCCACTTGATTATTGTGTGTATGAATAGAAATAATTAATTTCGTTGGAAATTATTTTAAATTATTTATTTTGTGCCTAAAAATATGTGATAGTACCAAAAGAAGATATTTAATACTTATATGTATAAACGAGTGTGTGTGTGTGTGTGACGGAAATGTATTGCACATTTAATCATAATACCAACAAAGTTTAGGAAAACATTGGGATAGTTCGCTTTCGGAAAACCTGTAAGTAAATTCATTTTCAATGTATTCAAGAAGATAAAATAGTGTATGAAGCTGCACATAATTAGGTATTACAATGCTCGTTACTATTTTGAAATTCGCTGCGCTCATTTCAAAAACACACTCGCATTGTAAAACCCTTCGTTATGTAGGAGCTTCATAAACTACTATTAATCTTGTGCCGACGAAGCAATAGATGTATAGAGAGATTTTGAATTCGATTTCTGACTAGAAAAATGTTATAAATAAAATACTTGGTAAGTAACTTAAATATACCTATTAAAACCTATTAGAATCTCTTTATATTTAAGTTATAAGTTTAGTTAGACAGTAGATAATTCCGCTTAGCAAATTGTACCTACATTATACCTTTTTTTTTAATATACTTGAACTTTTTGATTTGATCAGTTGACTACCCAACTGTATGGTGACCTGAGATGGTGACACATTTATGTGACAAATTATATGACTATAGCTACGAAATGATATAATGATAATGTCATTTTAAATTTTAATTAGAGCTTGGCTAAAATAATACTTATACAGAATTACATTATATACTTACTATGTTTGGCTGTATTCAACAAGCTTTTGAACATAATCCTGCGCATCCGGTCATTGTTAAAGCGGAAGTCAATAGGTACTACCACATAACAAATTTGAAATCAAACACACTAAACAAACGGCATAATCTAGCGATATTTTCTTTACTTTTTTATTTACACCGGACGCTTCAAAAAAGAAACATTTCTTTATAACAGTTACT
>JARACY010002939.1:0-37553 GCA_029255725.1 Scrobipalpa atriplicella | reverse complement strand
TTGTGGTTTCTAAAGTTTTAATTTCTTTGAAGTTGATAAGATAAAGCAATTTACGGGCCGCAAAACACGTTGGTATCGATAACTCAACGTTAAAAAAACGAATTGTATCTTCCAGGATATTATAATTGAGAAAATTTTAATTTAGATAGGAAATATCTACTGGACTGGACTGCTAAACTACCAATAATAAGTTTTTTTCTAACCTGAAAGTTTATTAATAAAATGTTTGAGTAAATATTATAAATAAATGTAAAATGGAGAGTCATCTATTTATTTGGGTTTGATTCTGTAGGTACCTATAGCTACTTGCGAAGTTCAATGCATCGTTTTTGTAACACTTGTACTTGAAGTCCTATCTGCATTCAAAACCTCTCTCAACGAGCGTGTTTGAATATTAACTTCGTTTCGCGTTATCTGTAACTTAGTTTTCGGGAAATACAAAGTTATTTAACATTCTCTTAGGAATAGGATTCGTTTTAGTCTGTAAAGAAGTATTATCATTTATCTCACAAGACAAGTAATATCGATATCGATGTTGTCTTATCTGTTATCGATATTTTCCACCCACAACACCGATCACCGCGATAGAGAGGTCGCGGGTGCCGGCGTCTACCAGACGTCGAACTGACGACCCTGCACTTACCACTTACACACCGCGTCAAGTCTCATTCTATACCACAAACGGGATTATTAATAGATGACAACCCATTATGTTATAAAAAAAACTGTGGGCTATGCCTATGCCTAAACTATGGTTGCCTGGAAGAAATTGTTACCTAAGCAATAAGACCGCCTTCTGTATACATCTATGCTATTTTAATATTTTTATGATTTTGTTTCCTGTGTACAATAAAGTAGGTATATTTGAATTGAATTGAATTGACTGTGGAACTATGCAGATAATTTAGAGTATATTGTAAGAGCTTCTTTGTTAACTGGGCTACTTACTGGAATTATTTGATAGGAACGTGCAGGCGCGGATACAATATTTGGCTTAGGGGGGGGCCATTTTGAGAAAATCATATATTTTTGCACAGAAAATAAGGTAAAAAATAAAATTTACTCAATTTAGTAATGTGAGAGCCAGGGTTTTAGGGGGGGGCCATTGCCCCTATGCCCCCCCCCTTGTATCCGCGCCTGGGAACGTGCGTTGTTCTAGAATCTAAAGCCTGCATGGCAGATCTGGTCAAGGATAACGCCGATAAAAGTAATTCGCCATAAAGATTTACTGATATCACCTACACTTGCTATCTAATACATACCTATTGTAAGGTGATATTTTGAGTGACTTTCATGCTGGCTAAGAAACTAATGACAAATTGGCTGTTTTGCTTACATTCTCATGTGTATTGTTATAGTGAGATTCAGATACGACTGTGTACAACCGTGCACAATCTTATCTGAAAGGCATCTGAAGACGTGTCAGTAATGCTCTGCCTAACGCTGCAACTGCCAAGCCATATTATAGCTAAAGCCCATTTCACTTCAGCGAATTTCGTGTGGTATCAATGTCGAAAATATTTTCACTTTAACGAATGTGTTTCTATCACTTTCTTGCTCACAGTGCGCGAATTTTCGTCAATGTTTGTAATGGGCGTGAACTTATTCTTCTTCTTACCGAGTGAGCTGTCGAGTCAACGAACCATCCGGAGAACCCTGGAGTTTTTAACCGCTTTTTAAATACCTCCGACAGAGTTTAATGACCACCTATCAAATATAGCAACCTTAAACGACGGCTCGAAGCACGGAATTATTATTTCAGCCTGAATTGCCTATCCATGCTAGAGAAAATCTTACAAAGTGATAAATTGAAAAATGACAACTTCGCGTTTCCCCGTTGGGATTGAACCCACGACCTCCGCATCAGGACCCATGGCTCAGACAACTAGACCATGGAGACAGTAACTTGTATTTATTAACTCGTTACGATACAATAATGAACCTTTTTTTGTTTATGCAGATCCATATCAACGGAGCGTCAATTCCTGTCGGACTTCGTATCAGGCACGGAGTCAACGGCGGGGGGCCGACTGGCGCGCTGGCTGTCGCCGACGCCGCGCGTGGAGCCGGCCCTGTGCGAGCTGAAGCCGCCGGCGACCTCCCCGCGGCCCGCCGCGCGCGTCGTCATGCCCATCGTCATCCGCGACCAGTACGGGGACGCCGTCGCCTCGCCCGCGCTCAAAGTCGAGGTGAGCTCAAACAGAGGCAGCCACGTGCGAGCTGAAACCGCCGGCGACCTCCCTCAAACAGAAGTAGCTGAGATAACGCTTGCCTTATGCGAGCTGCAGCCGCCGCTTACAATCCTAACCAGGAATGGATACAGGAACAGTACAAACTTCATTCAGCGAAAATCAAGACCTCATATTCATACAGGGTGCAAAAATATTTGCTGTCCAAAGTCCAAACTTTATTGTGTGATCCTACCCATGAAACTGAACAACTTTCCCCAAATCTCGAAATATAATATAAATAATAGTCGAAATATGGAAAAAGACTTAGCCCTCTCTTACGGGTGTCAGCGGCTCCAGTAATTTTGTATGGGAGAGCCAAATATTTTTTTCATGTTTCGACATTATTTTACTTGGGGAAAGTTATCAAGTCTAAGCCTGCTTGCAGATTTCTCCTAAAACTCACCATTTTCGATAAAACCAAAAAACGAGATCTTCTTTGTCCCCCCCCCCCCCTATCGGGCGGACCTCGGAGGGGTATGGATTTTAGTGTTATTATCTCCTAACTAGTCCAAACAAAGCCTCGAAGTCTAAATTCCTGCTTCCAACTTTTCCGTCTAGATTCCCCTTTGAATATTTTTTTTTTCCTTTTGTGAATTTCATAGATAACGGTGTTATGATAGTGAATGTCGGTATTCGCTTATCACTAAGGTCCCCATAATCTATATTCGCCGTTTCTTATCAGCAGTAGTTAATCTGATTTCCTTGCGATATCTAGGTATTAGGTCTATGTATTAACCAAACCATGTACCTCATCATTCATCATCATCAGGCACTACATATACAAACCTACAAAATTATCAAAGTTTTAAAAGCTTTCCTTGTTTGTACATACTAAAACTGACCTCCAACATTCAATCGTTTCAGCTTTCAAATTAACGAGATGTATTTATCTACCTGCCAATTTTATTTCGATGATCCACGCTATGTTAGTATCACTTTGACCTCTCTTTGCAATTCAACAATTTTTGAGTCGAGTGAGGTACATTTCTAAGATGGTAAATGAATTTTTCAAAGGGGAATCTAGACGGAAAAGTTGGAAGCAGGAATTTAGACTTCGAGGCTTTGTTTGGACTAGTTAGGAGATAATAACACTAAAATCCATACCCCTCCGAGGTCCGCCCGATAGGGGGGGGGGGGGACAAAGAAGATCTCGTTTTTTGGTTTTATCGAAAATGGTGAGTTTTAGGAGAAATCTGCAAGCAGGCTTAGACTTGATAACTTTCCCCAAGTAAAATAATGTCGAAACATGAAAAAAATATTTGGCTCTCCCATACAAAATTACTGGAGCCGCTGACACCCGTAAGAGAGGGCTAAGTCTTTTTCCATATTTCGACTATTATTTATATTATATTTCGAGATTTGGGGAAAGTTGTTCAGTTTCATGGGTAGGATCACACAATAAAGTTTGGACTTTGGACAGCAAATATTTTTGCACCCTGTATGAATATGAGGTCTTGATTTTCGCTGAATGAAGTTTGTACTGTTCCTGTATCCATTCCTGGTTAGGATTGTAAGCGGCGGCTGCAGCTCGCATAAGGCAAGCGTTATCTCAGCTACTTCTGTTTGAGGGAGGTCGCCGGCGGTTTCAGCTCGCACGTGGCTGCCTCTGTTTGAGCTCACCTCGACTTTGAGCGCGGGCGAGGCGACGGCGTCCCCGTACTGGTCGCGGATGACGATGGGCATGACGACGCGCGCGGCGGGCCGCGGGGAGGTCGCCGGCGGCTTCAGCTCGCACAGGGCCGGCTCCACGCGCGGCGTCGGCGACAGCCAGCGCGCCAGTCGGCCCCCCGCCGTTGACTCCGTGCCTGATACGAAGTCCGACAGGAATTGACGCTCCGTTGATATGGATCTGCATAAACAAAAAAAGGTTCATTATTGTATCGTAACGAGTTAATAAATACAAGTTACTGTCTCCATGGTCTAGTTGTCTGAGCCATGGGTCCTGATGCGGAGGTCGTGGGTTCAATCCCAACGGGGAAACGCGAAGTTGTCATTTTTCAATTTATCACTTTGTAAGATTTTCTCTAGCATGGATAGGCAATTCAGGCTGAAATAATAATTCCGTGCTTCGAGCCGTCGTTTAAGGTTGCTATATTTGATAGGTGGTCATTAAACTCTGTCGGAGGTATTTAAAAAGCGGTTAAAAACTCCAGGGTTCTCCGGATGGTTCGTTGACTCGACAGCTCACTCGGTAAGAAGAAGAATAAGTTCACGCCCATTACAAACATTGACGAAAATTCGCGCACTGTGAGCAAGAAAGTGATAGAAACACATTCGTTAAAGTGAAAATATTTTCGACATTGATACCACACGAAATTCGCTGAAGTGAAATGGGCTTTAGCTATAATATGGCTTGGCAGTTGCAGCGTTAGGCAGAGCATTGACTGACACGTCTTCAGATGCCTTTCAGATAAGATTGTGCACGGTTGTACACAGTCGTATCTGAATCTCACTATAACAATACACATGAGAATGTAAGCAAAACAGCCAATTTGTCATTAGTTTCTTAGCCAGCATGAAAGTCACTCAAAATATCACCTTACAAATAGGTATGTATTAGATAGCAAGTGTAGGTGATATCAGTAAATCTTTATGGCGAATTACTTTTATCGGCGTTATCCTTGACCAGATCTGCCATGCAGGCTTTAGATTCTAGAACAACGCACGTTCCCAGGCGCGGATACAAGGGGGGGGGCATAGGGGCAATGGCCCCCCCCTAAAACCCTGGCTCTCACATTACTAAATTGAGTAAATTTTATTTTTTACCTTATTTTCTGTGCAAAAATATATGATTTTCTCAAAATGGCCCCCCCCTAAGCCAAATATTGTATCCGCGCCTGCACGTTCCTATCAAATAATTCCAGTAAGTAGCCCAGTTAACAAAGAAGCTCTTACAATATACTCTAAATTATCTGCATAGTTCCACAGTCAATTCAATTCAATTCAAATATACCTACTTTATTGTACACAGGAAACAAAATCATAAAAATATTAAAATAGCATAGATGTATACAGAAGGCGGTCTTATTGCTTAGGTAACAATTTCTTCCAGGCAACCATAGTTTAGGCATAGGCATAGCCCACAGTTTTTTTTATAACATAATGGGTTGTCATCTATTAATAATCCCGTTTGTGGTATAGAATGAGACTTGACGCGGTGTGTAAGTGGTAAGTGCAGGGTCGTCAGTTCGACGTCTGGTAGACGCCGGCACCCGCGACCTCTCTATCGCGGTGATCGGTGTTGTGGGTGGAAAATATCGATAACAGATAAGACAACATCGATATCGATATTACTTGTCTTGTGAGATAAATGATAATACTTCTTTACAGACTAAAACGAATCCTATTCCTAAGAGAATGTTAAATAACTTTGTATTTCCCGAAAACTAAGTTACAGATAACGCGAAACGAAGTTAATATTCAAACACGCTCGTTGAGAGAGGTTTTGAATGCAGATAGGACTTCAAGTACAAGTGTTACAAAAACGATGCATTGAACTTCGCAAGTAGCTATAGGTACCTACAGAATCAAACCCAAATAAATAGATGACTCTCCATTTTACATTTATTTATAATATTTACTCAAACATTTTATTAATAAACTTTCAGGTTAGAAAAAAACTTATTATTGGTAGTTTAGCAGTCCAGTCCAGTAGATATTTCCTATCTAAATTAAAATTTTCTCAATTATAATATCCTGGAAGATACAATTCGTTTTTTTAACGTTGAGTTATCGATACCAACGTGTTTTGCGGCCCGTAAATTGCTTTATCTTATCAACTTCAAAGAAATTAAAATTTAGAAACCACAAGTATTATGTTTGTAACAAAGTTTTAATTTGCGAATTTCACGATTGAACTTATTTGAAGTTGTAAAGAAAAAGCAGTTCACGAGCCACAAAGAATTTTGGTATCGATCGATAACTCAACGTAAAAAAAATTACTTTAGTTTATCAAACAAATGACCATTGCCACTGGAATCATTATTAAAAAGAGAAAAAATATTAACTATAATCCGTTTATGGCTCGTCTAAAGGCCTCGATTCTAACGCGTACATATCGTAACGAAAATAAGAGCATAAGTGTAATTTTCAGTCACGAGAGAAGAAAGAACGGAGAGGCCACGATTCGGCGTAAACAAGATTTTACTAAAATAAAACCATATCTGTCATTTTTCGTCTTGACCAAACTGACAAGGATGGCAGAAAAAGTTTTACGGCAGACTATTTATCCTGTCACATAGTAGGTATTTAGAACGTGTTCAACAATTTCCCCGTTCACATCATGACATAACTTAGATTTTTGAAGTAAAAGAATTAAGTATAATACGTCCGTCTATGCTGCCATCCATGCCATCCGTTCGCTCAAGACGGAAAAGACGGGTAAGGTTTTATTTTAGTTAAATCTTGTTTACGCCGAATTGTGGCTAGTATAGAGGGTATATTTTGGTGGATAGTTAACTCGTAGTTGTGATGTGAATCCACTAAAGTGTCATCTAAATTCTTTGGAATATTTTAACTTACAGTATCCAAATAAGTTCATTTAGTTCATCTATAGTGCTGTCGGCTCTTTCTGTTCTTTTATGGCAGAAAATGATAAGCAAGGATCAAATTGAGTTAAATTGGTTCGAATCGAAACGATATCTATTTATATCTTATCGAAATCTTAACGAAATCATATAAGATTATTATTTTCATTTGATTGCCAATTTGTAATTAGCAAATTACACGAACATTCGATACAACTCTACATCGAGACGTGAAACAATTAGTGTCTGACTGCGCTAATTAATTTGCGTTACGTGTCGATATCGATAATGAGCCGGTGAGTGAATATATGGCATCCCTAGATCGAGTCGAGAGCCACCGGCAGCGTTGCGATCTTGGGAGCCGGCAGTCCGCTGCGAGCTCCGACAGGACAGTCAGTCGGTTGATGCCGGTCGCCGCGCGCGGATCGTCGCGCTCGAGCGCGGCACGCGACCATGTCGCTCCTACACGCGCTGATCGTGCTCGCAGTGATCTCGGCCAGCCGGGCCCACCACCCCCCCGCCGGAGTGTGCACCCTCGACTACTGCACGTGCAGCCCCGCCGCCCACCCCTCCTGGACCACGGTGAACTGCACCGTGCCCCCGGATGAGGTACGTATCTCACATTCGAACAAACAAAAGTGAACGTGCGCTCCCAGATGTAAACTCGCTCCACCGATACCGAACTTGATTCTACATTAAAATATTAACTATTTTTGTTTCTACATTAAAATATTCACTATTTTGTTGACAAAAGAAAACTACAAAACTAGTTACCATGTAGGTAGATAAGTACTAAAATGATCAAACTTATCATAACTACTTTTATATGCCTATCTACAAGTTAAAGTATCAAAAAGATAACGTTTAAACACAACATCACACATGTACAATAGATAGAGCCCTTTCATATTATTACTAAACAAAACAGTCAAGTTGGTTAAAATTTTCAACACGTAGAGACTTGTTTAAATCCCCAGAACTCGAAGACAGAATGATCATAATTGAAACTACTTACTTCTCTACATTGGAAAATCTACAAAAATATCTACTTGTTGGCCGTAATAAGTATTAATAAATTATTTTGACTAGGGTTTATCGGGTCGTTGTTCGACTCGAAAATCCACTCGCTAAGAAGAAGAAGAATTATTTTCTAAAATCGACACATTCTTCATAAGTTGAATTTAACACTTGTATTTTGTTATTATACTTACTCTATAACAGTTATTTAAAACTATTTGCAATTAACTCCAACCCACAGATGGTTGTTACCAGGTCGGGACGGGAGATTATATTTGATTGCGTTTATAATTAATGGCGATAAAAAAACAGTAGAAAAAACTTGTAAACAAAGACTCTACCTGGCCCCGACTCCGGTAGACTTTATACGTTATCGCAACGCAGAACGATCGCGCTGTGAACTATTAAACATGCAATACAGAGAAAACATACATTTCGTGACCAAAGTATCCCGCAATGATAATGACGGAGCGTACAAAATTATAAAAATGTATTCTATTGTGTGTCATACAAGCCTATCATAATGGCCTCATTTTTTTACAAAGAGTACACCGCAGCCAATGCGGGTGTTATAATTAAGTCCTTTGTTTTGTTAAAAAGCGTCATTTGTGTAATGCAATTTCGGGGAAGGTGATTCGCTTGACAAGGGTTTGCACGAGCAAGTTGTAGTGTGGGCTATATCGGCCACCACCCGCATACCCCAGCTATATGCGGTGCGGCCACGCCGTGCGCATACGCCAATTCAAGCCCACCTATGACATGTCTTCGTACAAATTCCGATATTATAATCATACTTCAAATAATCAAACACAATACTGCGAATTCTCATATTGTTTTCTTTGAAGGCAGTATCAGTAAAGGCAGTATATATCTTCGAATCTTAGTGAAGCCATTGCAATCTCAAGCTAATATATTGAGTTAACTTTGCTGGAATCTGTCTCTATCAGCGTCTTCTAACATTTTTCTAAAGTTCGCCAAACATCACTATTTGGACAGCATTCAAAATTTAAGACAGATATAGTTAGTATGTCATCGACCGTTCCGTCTGGTCTCGGTTAGCCGAACTCGCCACTCTAACCTATAATCATGGTAGCACAGTTGTTTCCCATTCAATCAGAAGGACAATGTCACCGCTTTTACGTTTACTGTTTACGGTTAGGTACCTTTACAACTAGGGCACGATGGTGACTACTAGGAAAGGAACACAGACATATTTCAAATTTGTTTTAACCTATTTAAAACAATGGATAAACATGGACAAAAGATAATGATTCACTAGCCATTAGTCCAATCGTTAGCATTAACAAATGACTATAGCTTAATTTTAGTCTTCGAAGAAAAATGTCCACACCACAATGTTGTTTACATTTAACCGCAGAAAGGATTTAATATCAATTTATATAGAAGTTGGCTGTGATCACAACTAATACAGTTGTGTCTACAAAGCGACCCCGCAAGTATAACCGGAAGTTAATTATTGCTGGCGTTTTACAATGCCCCTGGTATTCTGGCATGGTCACTCACTACGTGCACAGCTTTTGGTTTTTATATCGGACTGCGTTTGATGCCCGTACATTGCACTGTTCATATTTTATAACAAAAAGATAAGAAATGTAAACCTAGGCGTAACTTATACAGCTGATGCTTATAATTAACAATAGCAGAGCTTCGTGAAAGCATCGCGCATTCATACTGTATCGTATGGGGATAACGGTACTGTCCAAAACGATGTTTGTGAATAAAAAACCATGCAGAGAGCCGATTCGGAACGATCTCGAGACTCGAGTCCGATACACGCCGAGAACTCGCGAGGAGCGTCGGGAGCAACGAACAAACCATAAAAAAACGTAATGAGAGATCGCTTCCTGCGCCAGCGCGCCTTCTACTTCGATACTCACCATAAGACTCAAAATCGAAATTTTGGGACGACACGACATCCATATTACAGCTGACTCGTGTCAATCGTGGGTGGATATTTGAGAGTTATTCCGCTTACTAGTTTTTCATATTACATTTGCGATTCAGCAATAAAAAATATTCCAAATGGTTCAACGGATGTTTCTGTACAAGTTCGCAACAATTTTCATAATAAAAGCGAAACGTAAAAATACTTGCATGGGAAACGCGAGTTTTAAACTCAATGCATTGCATATAAGTAAACAAAAGATATTTATGTTAGTACCTATACATTATACCATTCTCTGATTAAGGTTATACTATGTTATACCCATCATTGAGTGTACCATCAACTGCGTAGGTATATAAGTCAGCCATTGCGTCATAATCATAATCATGACTTTCACCACGGCAATCGAAAGTCATTACATGTTTTGGTTCTCTATAAAGAGGCAAGAACATTTCAACAGTAATAATAAATTAAAGCCGTGAATATTTGGTTATTCTGCGTATTTCGGAAAAGCCAATTTAGGGATTAATTCCAGCCCCCGTAGCATGCGACCGCGATAAGGCCGTGACGTGATAGCCGTTTCATCACACATTTTATCGCAACTATCTGTCAAATTGTATGAGAGTTTGACAGATAGATGCGATATATTCGTTATCGCGCGACGGCATGCTACATGGGGAGGGAATATAAAATAGTGTTATATCCCAGGCAACATTCGCCAATTTTCCCACGTAGCCTAGCGTGTATTCGTCAAGGACTTTGGTTAAGCATTGGACTTTTGGAAGCTGATTCGAATGGTATTCATACTGGCAATAAACAAGGTAGCACAAGCAAGAAATACCATCTCAGAAAATCCAATATAAAATTAATATATTAAACGTATTGCAAATAATAAGCCATCAATAACTTGCCTATCGGCAAGTATGGGGATTAACGTGTCAATTTTATCAAAAAAACTCTCGGCCTTCCTTTAATATTTATTACCTTGTAACTAAACCATTGATAAAACCGGTGAGATTAATATCAAAGTGAATATGACAATACTTAGCTTTGTAGGAAGCAGGTTTGTGAGGATCATACACAAAGTATTGTAAGAATGAGGACATTTCGATTCGATAAGAACACGACTCGACTAAAATCATTGCCGTGCCTTTCTGAAGATAATGAACTTTCCCCAAGGAAGGAACATAAGTCGAAAATAATAATATTAAAAAAAAAATGGCCCTCCCGCTCCCATACACAATAACTCGAGCCGCTGACATTATTTACTTATAATATGAGAGGACCAATTTTTTAAATCGGCCTATGTTTCTTGAGTAAATACATATTACGTAAAGTTTAGTCAGCGTTTTAATCCCTGTATTAGTTAAGTCGCGTAATTTGCAACGCCGAATTGCTTTCAACGTGTAATTTCATGCGTTTGTGCTTTGTGCTGCGACCAGGAACTTGCTAAATAGTTTCAACAGCTGAATAGAGCGACTCATTCACAGCTTCGTGCCTGTCTGTCGGTGTCGGCACACTCATATTCCGGGAATCAAGTCTAATATTAAAAGCAAATGAGCAGCAGCGGTTTGAATGCCGTCGGGTTTTGTCTTAGTTTTTGATACGATCTCGCCACAGTGATCGTGCCGAAATCTATACGGGGTGTAAGGGACAGCGTCCCGCAAACTTATAGGGGTTGCTCAGTCAACGAAACTGAACACCTACCACCAGGATTTTTTTCAGGAAATGAAAAAAAAAAATTGCTTTTTCTTACAAAATGACCACCTCGATCAGACAATTTGTATGGAAAAGCAAACCTTTTTTTTCATTTCCTGAAAAAAAAATCGTGGTGATAGTTGTTCAGTATCGTTGACTGAGCAACCCCCATCAGTTTGCGGGACGCTGTCCCTTACACCCGGTATTTTAAAATAGTTTCTGTTCTTGCCAACATTACAACAATACAATTTACTACATACTTTTTAACATTTTGACGGACTTTGTCCCTTAAAAAAGTTTTGATGTAGCTGTCTCCGTGGTCTAGTATCTATCTCGAAATCTCGAAATGTTTTTGTTCAGAGTTTCGAAATAGGTACTTTATTATCTTAAAGCATCACAAATGAGCTTATGATACGTTAGTAGGATAAAACAAATACTTTCCCATACGAAATGAATTAAGTGTTTACCTCGATCACATAATTTGTATGGAAAAGCTATTTTATTTTCATTTCCTGAAAAGTTAGTCTAGTGAAAGTTGTTCAGTTTCGTTAACTGAGCAACCCCTATTTCTGGTACGCCTACGCCCCGTATACATTGAGTGTTAACAATTTCGTCTGGCTCGGCTAAAGACGGGCAGGCGATTTGCAATCAGAGTAATTCATGTGTTGACCCAAATAACCCCGGCGGGCCTGTTACACTTGAACTCTGTCGAGTGCGGACGACACTGATTTCGCGCCACTGATGTGATGATCACTGGCAACTCTGGCTAGCGATACGGCGGCGACTTAGAGGCCACGATTCGGCGTAAACAAAATTTAACTAAAATAAAACCATCTCTGTCTTTTTCCGTCTTGAGCGTATAGAAAAGGATATAATTTTGTCATTCAAGGGATTCGAGGGTTACAGTGTATTGTAATTTAGGGATAGTCAATATAGCGATGTATAATTCCATTAAAAATTGCTCTCAATATTTGTCAGAAGTGGCGTTTTACACTCTGCCTACCGCTTTAGAAATAATGGGGTAACTTTAGATATGTATTGTACATATGTATTTATTTTTAATGCTGAGCCTTAGATATTTTTGAATAAGATTCAAAACTTACAAATTAAAGTACCTAAACGAACCGTAAAGTGAAATGGTAATCATAACTTAATGATTTGCACTACATTGCAAAAACAGACCTACTTACATTAAATGTATCTAGTTGATGGAGAATCACGATCGCTCCAAGCCCATCTATTGTTCCAATTGACTTATGTACATTCGCGATCTATCTAAAATCTCCGGGCATTGTGTTTGGTTATTCTTCAATCGAATACACCTACTTTTCAAACGAGTTCACATGGTTGCCAACTGCGCTTTAAATATAATTTCAATGACGCATAAAATAATATAATGGGAAAAACAAGTAGTGTCTGTCATTCCTTGCGGCCAAGTATGGCCGAGCCGGTGGCTAGACTGGTTTCGCACGCACTAGAGCTAGATAATTCGCAACAATCATCAGTACTAGCCGAGCCTAGAACGAACTGCTAGCTTAGCTTGTTAGGTATGCATGCCTACAGTTTATGCAGATGTAATAACCGTTTTTAAGATAAGGCACTCGGCTTACGAAGGTGAAACAGTAGTAGGTATATAATTTATGAGTAATGAGCAAAGGTGTTACAATATAAGAATCTTGAACAGAATGAATGAACGGTTACGTCATTCAGTGTGATACGGTGTAAGTAACATTTACATGCGAGTGATGCAAATGACTTGTACATCGAAAGTTGCGATGGTGGAGGGTGATCGGGGACGGTACAGCGGTCACCGGGTGCGAGCCCATAAAAGGCCAAAACAACTTACTGAACTGAGCTTGAACCAGTAAGGGATTACAAAACAATCGCCGAGACGTCTCTGAGTCAGCACTGTACGCAATACACATGAAATTGGCACCACTGCGCGAATGAAAGAACCATACATAATAGAAGCATCGCACGAAGAGGCTACCTGTTGCTGGCTGAAGTCAATGCCACCGTTGTTTTGTTGTCTGAATCACTACTTCTTCTTTTCATAGAGTGGGATTTCGAGTCGATAAACGACCCGACAAGCCCTGGTGTCAGAGTTTTTAAACCGCCCAATGTACGCCTAATAGGCCTCTGACATGATTTGTGTAACGACCACAATCAAAGACAACGACCGGGTCCGACGGCTTAACGTGCCTTCCAAAGCACGGACTCGTTTTTCTTTTCGGAAAATCAGGAGATTCAGCCTGAGGAATATCTCACAAAGTGATAAATTGACCAATATCAAATTTGTGTCCCCCCGTGAGAATCGAACCCACGCCCTTTGTATCTGGAGCCCATAGCACAAACCACTAGACCACGGAGGCAGTGGCCAGTGACACACAGTATAAGTATGATAACATAAAATATACAATTTAGTAATGTTCAGGAATCAACACAGAAGTTAAAAGCCAATAGGCGGATGGTATAACGAGGTTTATTTTTATTTAACACTGGGTATGTGAGAGCGGACGTGTCATCCACGCTGTCCTTTTGTAGTCTTATAACTGCGTCTGGTCTGGTTGTTTAATTTTGCATCAGACCGAATCAAATTTTGAATATGCGGAGGATATACCGGAGGATATAAGGGGAATCGTACCGAAAACTGACAGAGGTTGCTCAGTCAACGACATTGTACTACTTTCACCAGAATTCTTTTACAGGAAATGAAAAAAAAAAAGTATTTCCCATACAAGGCGACCACCTCGATCAGACAATTTGTATGAAAAGCAAAAAAAAAAAAACATTTCTTGAGAGAATTTTTAGTGAAAATTGATCAGTTTCGTTGACAGAGCAACCCCTATTAGTTTCTGGTATATACGCTGTCCCTTTCACCCCATATACATTCGGAGAATTTTAGTTCTTTCCTTGAACGTCATACTTTTGTGTATTGTGTTAAGGAGGGAAGTACTCTAAATCGGGCTAAACACGGTCCGGCATTTGACTTTGTTAGTATAGTTAATAGTTGAATTTTCAATAAATCTATATATGGTTAGCTTCTCTAAAATATGGAGAACAACTAGATTCATAGATATAATCTAAAAATACTATGATTACACCAGGAAATCATCAGAAATATCATGAAAATCTGGCGTCTCAATGCCGAATTTGAACAACTGTGACATTTCTATGAGCTTAGAAACAGCAAATGTTATATCGAAATCACCGTATAATTATGAAGAACATCATAATCAACTCTGTTTTTCAATACTTTTTGTATACATTGAGATATATGCAAAAATATATGAAATCGGCTTGAAACAGCCCCATGCTAGAAAAGGACAGAACGCGCATTCTGTCATTGGTTTGAAAGGGACAGTTGCCGCGAGCACATAGACCCTTAACTTTTCTCTCTTTTGTGACAAAAGAGAGTTGAACATCGGTAAGAAAAGAACAGTTGTTTCAATTCAACTTTGAAACGTAATCCGAGTGACGAACGAGCTCGTTATCTGAGGAGCAGCATAAATGCGCACAATGCGATAAGGGCTGCATTATTGGCTTCGATTCTGTCTATGTACCTATGTTACTTACAAACTCAGCCACTTCCTCAACTTTGGCCTATGAATAAGATTAAAAAACACCTGATTTTGACATTTATTAACTGACGTAAGATACCTAACTGAAATTACGTAAAATTAGAGAGCATGCATGAACATAAAAAAAACTTATTAGAATCGTTTTGCATCACCTTAAGTAATGCAGTCATTATCAAATAGTTATTTTTTGTGTCTTTAATTATAGAAAGAACAACTGTCTAAAAAGTTAAATAAGAATGTGTTTGCCGGGACCATTATCTCAGTGGCCGACGTATACAATGAACTGATGTTTCCATTTCCAATATGTATCTGATGGAACAAAAGGCACTAGCTACTTACTTGTGCATATCTCCTGACTAAAGGTTCGGCAACTATAGGTTGTTGCTCGCGGATTTACCTCTGGATGTAATGTAATTTACCAAGTATTAAAAAAAAACATTACTGAAATAACATGTTGCCGAACCATATACGACTATAACTTAAAAAGACCGCTTCCAAATATTAATTAGTGTTTCTGGTACAGGCATACCCAAAATAATTTTATAGTAATTTCGTCCATGTACGCGTAGTTTGGATATAGGTAGGTATTATGTTAGAGTGCATGCCATGCAATGATAGTTCGGCCCGATAGATCGTGTTTTCTCCACTTCACCAGTGATGTAATTCAATCAGTGGCCCGTATCCGCCGGCCGACCCCTTCTTTACCACAACGCTCCGAATTTGAAAAAGGAACATGTGAACGAACAAACACTCCTAATTGAAGAGTGCATATTGATGGAGTGCAAACAGTCGAGAATAGAATCGTACAGTTCCATGTTATCATGTTACAAACGATTCGAAATTACTTTCGTTTCACTTGATAGTAAAAGAATCATTGTTCTTTTTTATATTGTGCTCATTTCTGAGCTTTTCAACTCAACAAACACTAATTGTAGAGATACAGAAGGGCTATCAATCTGTTCGTTCTACAGAGAATTGATATTGCTATTGTAACCTACAATACATCTCATTTATACTTATATTATATATCAATATGGCTGTTATCGTTTCAAACGTGTAAACGGTAATTGTTATGGGTCACTAAGCCTAAGCATTATAAGTACAGGGCCTTAACTACAACAATACTAAAGGAATTTTATACATCAACTCGCAAGTGTAAATAATGTACCTTATTTATAACCTACCACAAAATACTCATCTGTTTGTAGTTTACCTAGTAGTATACAAGGTAAAAAAATCACAGCAAACACTCAAGGGCAGGAAGATATCAATGCTAAAATCTATTCAAAATAAACTAGGTACGATTGTCACATAATAATGAAGTTTCACTCTTATTCCTTGGCTTGGTGATATTAAATTTTACTGTTTTAAAAACTCTAGACACCAGGATAGATAAATTTTTAATACTTCAGAACACATATGCTTTTCAAGGTTTTCGTCCTATTCATTGGTTTATAAAACGTTTAAAAACGTAGATGTTTGAAATTAATGGGTTTTTTTTCTCATTTTAAACAACCTTTTTGCTCCGCAGTTTCACCCGATACTCAATGAGATTCCCCGTCGGTACTCAGGGTGTCAGGGTGAACGTAGCTTTCTAATGGAAATAATTGATGAAATGGGTACACTAGTTTTGGAGTTTATTCGATAAAAATAAATACAAATCTGTCCTGCAAAGCCGGTTTTGGAGTTTATTCGACAAAAAAAAAAATGTCCTGTAAACCCAGTTTTGGGGTTTATATTAAAAAATACAAATCTAGCTGTCCTTCAAACCCTCAATGAGCTTATCTTGATTACCTTGAAAAATACTTTCATTGTCTTACTTAGAAACGTGATGTTGTTTATCAGCATTTTCTCCGTATTTATTATATAAGCTTCTTTTAATAGGTTTGATCTTGACTTCAGTTTATTTATATAACTAAAACAAACACGCGTTATTTCCTTACATACGAGATGTTTATTTCGATTTCCAATTTATAAAATACGATTGCATATTCCTTGTAAAGCTGTTATCATGGAAAAGCTTTTAACTACGCTAATTGGATCACTCAAATATGAAGTAACAGTGCTCGCACAGCGTACAGAGAATTCTGTATAAGCTAATGAATATCGCGTTTCAGTAAGATAGGTGGTTTGAAGGTGGTGGGGTTTTGTGCAAAGCCCGTTTGGGGGAGTACCACCCTCTTGCTTTTTTCTGCCCCCAAGCAGAAGTGTTCGCACTTCTGTGTTTCGGTCTGAAGGGCAAGAGAGCCAGTGTAATTACTGGCACAAGAGACATTCCACCTTAGGTCTTACACGGTGTTCAACGCACTCTGCTATTTCACTAGGATCTAGTGGGATAGTAGTAGGTGTTATAGGCTACGGTGCTGCTTACCATCAGGTGGGCAGTATGCTTAGTTGCCACTGTATAATATTTAAAAAAAAGTGCAAGTATATTGTCCCCGTAAAGCTTCAACGGAGCACTCTTGTTCTAGAGGAAAACTGTATTTTTCATTTCATTCCCAGGAAAGCAGTAATTAATTAGTTGAAGCATTCAAATGTATAGCGTTTTGTTATTAGTTTATTACGTACTAATACTAACTATGCATCTTAATAAGTATTTTTGTTAGCCCTCGACACTTATACCCCGTATAAGATCTCAGGGAGGAGGAAGTGGCTGAAAAACAGCGCTGGCGTGACCTAGGTCTCGTCAGCACAAGCTGAGACATTTCCCTTTGCCTTTTTTTCTTCATTTTGTTTTGATATAACAATTTACCTTGTAAATTGTAAAAGGCAGTAAACGCGTTTTATTATTATTATTATTTTTTATTAGCGCTTAAATACCTAGAAATTCATAATCTTCATCTGACCTACTTATGTCAGAGGTCGATTAGGCGGTTTGAAAATTCTGACACCAGGGTCCATAGGGTCGATCGATTCAAAACCTACACGATAGAAGAAGAACTGTTAGAAATGAATAATTTAGCATCCAGAGATTTCAATCGAATCTGTCTTTCTTCGGATAAGGTATTTTTTAGTGTTTTTTTTTTTTGCAGACTTTGGACATATTCGAAGACGATCTTCCTGAATCGACAATTGATTTGAATATAGCCGGTGCTGAGGCGGTGATGTTCGGCCCTAACTCCCTGTCGCGGCTGAAGGATGTGAGGCACCTGCGCATCACGCACGTGGGGATTCTCCTCATGAGGAAGTTCGCCGCCGTCCAGCTCAACGTGGTCAGCGTCTTCCTCGAGATAGACAACTGCGAAATCGTGCGATTCGAAGAAAAGGTCTTCAGCTTTATAAAAGGTAAACAATTTGTTTAAATTGTAGCAACTTCTGGCAAAGCGAATATATTGCGAAATACTGTTACATAGATTTAATTTAATAACATATTGGAAAGAGCAACTAGTTTGAAATAATTAATGATACGTTACTTAATATGCTTTGCGCGAGTGTGGGATATGTGTGAATACAATGTTAATGTGTACGGATGTACGGAAAGCACCGGCATTCAGTATTTGTGACATCTTGGACGGACGCGATCGGACTGCACAAGTGCGTGCTTGCTTATCGGCGTTCATTGATGTTGTTCACTGTTCAATGGCCGATTGCGAAGTTATCGAAGTAGGTAACTGACTGTTATATATTGAATTACTTATATCCATTTGAATACAAGTATTTTAAATATCTATGTAGGTGTTTTTGATACGCTTTCTAGTTTCTACTTAAAATTTCATCTGAGGAAAACGGAACGACCATTCTATCAAAGACGGCGACTCGGACCGACGGCTTATCGTGCCCTCCGAAGCACGGAATCTTTTTTCTTCCAGACAATAAGGTGATTGGTCAGGCCTGCATTGTCCTAACCAGACTGGGGAATCTCACAGTGATAAATTGACAAATATCAACTTAATGTTCTCCGCTAGGAATCGAACGCAAGACTTGTTGAATGATAGCGTTATACAATCGTCAAATAAAACCGACAATATTTCATTCCATTTGAATGTATCCGTGGCAAATACGAGAGGAGATGAGAAGACGACGTCCTGCGCAGAAAAACAATAAAGTGTAACTAGCTTCTGTCCACCAGTTGCATGTAACCGGTTCGGACAGCAACCGCGGTAGTAGCGCCGCGCCGCTCGCCGGACGCTGTCGATTATCGGTTCGCCGCCGTCTTCCTATACCCACTGATATTTACCATTTGAACTCTCTACGTTACATCACATCACAAGTACAGGCACTTATTTAAGAGATTTATCTTTCTGATGTGGACTAACATAAACGCGTTACCGAAAGTAGGTAAGCAGTTATGTAAGATAATTAAATTACGATTATTCAAAACATGACTTTGAATTAAATAAGTAGTTACCAAAATAAAGTGAAAGAAGTTGCCATGTTTAATAAATGAATTAGGACTTATAAGTTGTGTCTCATTGAGAACAAGGCGATGTAGCAACAACAACGACCACCAATATGTCAACTCAACATGTGGACAGAAGCTGTGCACCGAGTGACGCATGCACAGCTCACACACACACACACACGGACATTACCACTACATCAATAAAGTCACGACTGTGATACATCTACAGTAATCTACTCTAATAACATAGAAAAGTTTATCTTTGTGCATTAGCTTGTTATGTCTTACGCTAAACTACTTTTCAGAGCGAGGAAATATGTTATTTCCGCAGGAAAATTCAGTAGGAAATAGGTGATAGCGTGTTCCGCAAAGCGATTATAGCTAGTCCTTTATGGGAAAGATAGAGCTTTAACGATCTCATAGATTTTTTAGCGACGGTATAAAACATTTTAGGACAATTTTGTAGTAATGATTTGACTGCTGTATTGCTTACTTACTGACATTTTACCGCATATAAACTACAAAAGTGACAATGGAATGGGGCCCCATACAACAAACGAGATTTTTTACAATCCGTACAGAAAGAATCCTGGTAAATTATTGAGGATCACAAGAGCTCATATTATAGGTATATCAATGATACATATCGCATTAAAATAAACAAGTAAGCAACTTGTTTTCAGAATTTACCAGTAGTTTTTAAACCAAATATTAGTTTTGGGTTTTGGGCTAATTGAAGTGTTGGTAAACTTATCGTTTCATTCGTAGTTATTGTTGGAGTTGGGGAAACAGAAAAAAAAAAGTAACGGTAAAAAAAATTAAATTGCCTGAAACACTCGTTCTTTTTTTAATAGTATTGGAGGTAGCATATTTTATTTCTATTTTATGTGATAAGTACTTAGTTTTTAACATTGATTGATGATGATTGATTTTTAACTTGTATTTTTTTATGCTGCAATAGAAAGGTAAATTATTATAACTCATGAATCCTGAAACTGAACAACTTCTGCTAAATACATATACAAATTAAAACTATTTGGAGTGCAAATAGTATTCCCTGCCACACAAGATTTACTATATCGGGCAAGGACCTTTTCGGCTCCTCGGGGCTAATAAGTTTGCTAAGGATAGTTTAATTGCCTGTTTCATATTCTAAATTGTGTTCTTTGCAGAAAGTTGTTATGTTTGCTAGTAATAAATAACTGAAAATCTGTTGTTTCTCTTAGTGAAACATTAAATTATAATTAAAACAACGAACATTAACCGAATTTCATATAGGTACTATTATATAACGACTGGTAAAATTGACTGATGTGGTGATGTGATGAGTAATTAATTTGTTTCTGACTAATTAATGAAAAATACCTGCATCATTAAACGTGTTAGTGAAAAGCAAACGGTGGGGGATTGCTGCTTTCAAGCCTCTGCGAAAATAACATGCACGACCTGTTTTGCTGTCGTCTCGATGTATTCATTTTGTAATTTTATTAACCGGTTTTCGCATTGAATTTAATTTCACAATTTACCATTTATGCCAATGAAATCTCTACACAGGCTGGTATGTGAATTCTAGGACACCTGACAGACCAATTAGTTTGAATATAATTAGAAGTGAAAAGTGATGATCATTACGGTCGCGACAAAGTTTTATTCCAAATAGAGGGCCACCTCGCGAGCCAATAGGTAGCCAGCAGAGAAGCGGCCGTCGTCCGCGGATTGCCAGCTAAAAATACACGTTTCCCCGACTCGGCATTTGTGTGTTACAGGATAATGACTCATGGGAGAGGACAGCGTACTACAAAAGCGTGAACACTTCTAACACAATAGAAACTTGTTCTCTATTTTGATCCTCATTTCACTTCCTTGTCTCTGTATAAACTTAATATAATTTTGGGCGGTGTTCTTCTAAGGTGTCCTTGAGAGCGAATAAGATAATGTTCATATATTAAGCTTCATACTTCACTATTATGTTGTGATAATGAATTTAATGTTTTGTTTTTATGGTTACAGGACCGCTGTCGGTGAATATAACAGATTGCGATACAGTGACAATAGACGGCGCGACATTTTCTTGGCTATTGAGTTTGAGCATCAGCACAGTTCCTCACTTGAAGATCGGCCGTGAGTCATTCTTGCTGGACCAAACGGCGGCCAATGTTGGCGAGCACGGGCCAGGCTTGTTGGTTAGTATAGAAAACATTACAGAATATGCTGGTGAGATTTGGCAAGTCGCGAACGTGCTAAGCTTTAATTTGACTGCCAAGCGAATTTTATTAATCTCTGAAGCGAAGATTTTGAGCCACTTTTTTCTTTTCAGATTCATTTGAAAAATGTGACGACAGCTGAATTCCCTCAACATACTTTTGGGTCTTCGGCTGCTGGCATCACGATGGAAGGCGTGGAGATGGGAGCAATCCGGTCAGGGGCGTTCGCTGCCAACACCTACAACGTCGTGGAGGCCATCAACAGCTCCTTCGCTCTCATTGAAGAAGGTGCTTTTGCACACACAACACTTGTCAACAACTTGGAGTTCATCAGTTGTAAAATAAACCAAATTGTAACAGATGCGATACAATCGGCTGTCTCCAATCTAAACATATCACACTGCAGGTGAGTTAAACGTGTACGCAATACCATCATAATACCTTGTAGTTTTTCCAGTGGAAATGAGGTATTTCCCCGCATTAAAAAAAAGCCAGATGAGAGTCAAATCAGTCGATAATATTAGGTTTTATAGGATATTTATAAATACAGATATCAGAATGTAAATTCACGTCTATTTAGTTTTTTCTCTTTGAATTAGCTTGGCTTGTTTTAGATAGGTTTTATATTTTTTTAAATATAAAATCACAAAAAAAAATGCGTGCTACAGCTTAGGGGGTGTTTTAGTGACGATAGAGTTTCACATGAGAAATATTTTGAAAAAACCTACCTCGAAAAGGACTTTCCCGTACATAATGTCCACTTCAATCAGACAATTTGTATTAAGAAGCCAATTTTTTTTCTCGTGTATAGCATTTTCGAATATATTTTATGTGATGCTTTGTCGATTCTAATATTCTAATACACCGCCTGCGCTATGGCACGCAATCAAATTAACACCATGTATACAATACCACCTATATAAAGCGGTAAATAATTACAGTCAGTTAAAATTTTACTTTCAGTAGCCTACAGCACGATAAAAAGGCTTTAAATACTCTTTTTTTATAACTACCTGCCAATTTATTTGTTTTGTTTTCAATTACAGTGTTAAACATGTCCAGACGGGAGCCATCAACACTACTGTCGCAGCGATAGCTATGCAAGACAACGATTTTCATAATTTCATGGAAAGGGGCTTTGAGATTTCACATTGGAGCAAATTTTCAATGGAGCGAAATCTGTTTAACGATTTACCGTCAAACGCAATCATAGCGCCAGCTGCTTCTATGCACGAATTGATATTTGCCGAAAATGAGATTGAAACAGCTAATCCTAATAGTTTAGCATTTATTGGTGAAGCTTATGCCAGATCACCGTCCAAAGTGCAATATCAACGTAACTATTATGGACAGCCGTGTCACTGCAATGTGACGACTTGGTTAGCAAATGTTTTGGGCACTGAGGATTCAGAAGTGTTTCAACAAGAAAGTTACTGCACCGTTGACGAGATGCTCGCTCATTGTTTCAATTCTCCTGATCAAAGCATGGTATTCAAAAAGTTCCTGAAAGGCGTGTGTGGAGAACAAACTACTGTACAATGCGAAGCTTTCAGGAATAAGACTGGGGTTGTCCCCAGATTTCCCCATCACAAAGATGAAGACGAAGGTGGCCTCACCTCTCGGAATGCCAAAGTTATTGGCATTATGATAGTCACATGTGTCGGAAGTGTTATAGTAGTTTTGCTTTTTAGTTTCTCCAAGTATATGAGGCGAAGAGGCTACTGTGCAAACTTAAAGAACATTATTTTGTCATCCAATTCGTCTTGTGGCTCGTTGTGTGACAGAATGTGTGGCTGTGGAAGAAACGTCGGCGTCGACAACGCAAGGTCTATTTCTCAACTATCAGTTAACGAATATTCCGAGCGCCATCGCCTTAACGAACCTCGTATGCAGGATGTCATACAAGAAACAACGTTACCAGATATGTACACGGAACAATCTATGCCCGTGGAGGACAAAATTACGCAAACCTTGCCTGAAGAACTTACGAAGGAGCTTTTAGAGAACTTGAAAGAAAAGCTAGAAGATCCAGAAAACTACGTGGAAGCTCGGGAAATGATAGAACATCTGTACGAGCTCATCAAAGTTGAAGAGAGTTGCAACAGTAATACGCCAATCATGAGATCTCCTGAAGAAAACATCTATGAACTTCCGTTTCAAAATACGGCGCCTCGATTGGGAAAAAATAAAAAGCAAATGATAAGTGTAGGCACTAGAACCCCGTCCCTAGATAAACTCACGCCTCTTTCACCATATAATAGACAAACTGCATTAGCACATGAGTACTTTGAACCTAAAGACTTCGCGATTCACCTTTACGCTGAAATAGCAAACAGCGTCAGGGAAAGCAAAGGCTTAACGAATGTTATGCCTGATGTAGTCGCCGAGCAGGCTATTCCACGTGGACCGTACCTTCGCGCTGTTCGTGAGAAAATTGGCTCGAGCAAGCCGTCCTCAAAATCGATGCTTAATGCCCCTGCTAGTTCTCAGTCGGTCTCAACGATAAAATCGAACAAATCGACCCTGTCCAATTCGTCTGGGAAAATGTTAAATAGACCGCTACCCGAGAAGCCTGGGCTCGTGGACCCCGGTGAGGGTACGTCGTTCAAGCATGGATGAGGTTTGGCTGGCGTCGGACAGACGACGTTCAAGTACGTTAACGAGATCCGGCCTGCACTCCGCCTACGCAGACGCTGTCCCATGAACCCGCCATGTAAGAAACATCAGAAGATGAACCAACTGCTGCAAACCCCGGCAAAGGTTCAGCTCAATGACAACGACAAGGACAACAAAAAGGACAAGGACAATGGGTACAGGCCGACAGAAACAATGCTTAAGCGTTTATGTGCTGTGATATTAATATTTTTAATTATTTTTTTAACTGCAGTGTACTATTTAGTAATAGCTTGAGTGAGTGATTATGTCGTTCCAGATGAGGTTGTAAGTATATTTGTATATAATTTCGATGTAACTAATTTTATTTTAAGATTATATGAAACTAAGTCACAGACTAAGTGCCACATTATAATATGTACCTATAACAAATCATTAGAATTGATTATTGTTACTTTTAATTACCTAATACTCCAAAATCTTAAATTCGCATCTTTGGAGTTAAAAAAAGTCAAAAAAAAGGTCTTACTGTCTCAGCAGTCTCAGTCAGTCTACCAATGCCATAATAATATAATAGGTACTTTTCGCCAAAACCTGTCGACGCGATAAGAAGAAGAATGCCATAAAAGTATATGAATATGCGTAAATTATATAAATGTTTACCTTTTAAATAATAGCAAATACAATATTTAATTTGAGTATACTAGAAAATTTAATTATGTACAAGGAAATGTATACTTAACAAAAATGTTATTTTACAACCCTTGATAAAGAAAATCGTATTTATTTTATACTATATTGTGATTTAAATATATTTTATAGGAATACTATATTTATGATATTGAAATTTGAAGGCTTTAGCATCCCAAAGGTTAGTGAGTCAAGTTTGAGTCTCATTTCATATCTTAGAGCAGATGTTACGAAAGAGAGTATATTTCTAGAAGTGATTTAGCAACCATAAAGTGCAGAAGAGCCTCGGAACAATAAATCAGAGCTTTTAAATAACTACTATTTTCTTACGAAGAAGCGTATTTTTTCACGCTCATTGAATTGTATAAAATTTTCACAGTTACTATTTTTTATGAAATAGCATGAGTAACTATTTGTTCACACACATTGTATTATTGTATAAAATTTTCACCAATAAGTACCTACTACTATTTTTTTATAAAGTACTAAGTTAGTACTACTAACATGTATTTTTCGACGGACATTGAAATTAATTAATTCACTTCTACAATGTTGTGAAATAATATGTATTTTTTTATCGCTCGTTGCATTTTATAAAGTTTTCACAATTTTTTTTAAGCAACATGGGCATATTTTTAACGCTCATTGAATTGTATAAATTATAAACAAATAAAATGTGTTAAATAAGCACAAAAGATAAATGTTTCATATAATGTAAATTAGAATTGTTGTCTACTATAGTCAAACTAGAGAATAATGTTTAATTAAATAAGGTGTATTCGCTTACACTGAATATTGTAATCTGGTACACGTATTGCCATAGTTCAGTCAGTTAAATTAGATGTTACAACACATAAGTACTCGTAAAATGTTATTGATTCAAACTGTAATGAAGCGTTCCGATAAAAAAACATAAAAAAAAGATATAGTTACTGCAAAAATCGGAACATGTTCTGGACTTTTCTACATGTTAAACATAAGTGTAAATCTATTCTTTCTGTATTAATCACACTATCAATATATAAGAGCTTATAATAATTCCATCATGTTAAAATACGAAATAAATGTTGAATGTGAAGCATTTTGTGTATCATTGTAACAAATAGTAGATATCACTACAAATGCACAAATCAAGTCATTTATATCCGAGATTTTTATCTGCCCGAGCCCGCAGGGCGAGACAAAAATGATTTATGCACGAGTTGTAATATCTGTTTTTCACTTCGATTGCGAGGAATTACAACAAAATTATAAGTTAACAAACAAATACGCGTGAAAAAACAAGAGCATCATTCCCACCACTTCATTTTTTAAATATTTATTTCGACATGAAATATTACGGTTGTGATTCAGCCTTGCATCATTTTATTTTTTCATATTTCGACCGTGTACGTTCTGCACAGAAAGTTTTTCAGTTTCAGGGTCTTTACAAGTTCTTAAAATTTCTTTGGTCAATAAAAATCACGTTGTATATTATAATTGGCATAGCAACGCAGATTGCAGAATTGTAGACTGGGGATGGGGGACCTAGGGCTATTAAAAAGATGTAAAAAGAATGACGTTGAGTTTGAGCTTGTGTGTCGGCCCTTACTGCGAGGTATGCAAGTCGAAAATACTACATCCGGCGTTCACCGCGACGACGCTACCGTCAAACTTTATACACAACAGCCACAAAGTTGCGTTTCCACCGATGACGGCAGAAACGAAAAAATGCCTTGAAATAATACTAAATTGCAGCTACACAAAATAACGCGAAATCAAAGTGGCGGAAGACTGACCTGACATCTAGGGGTAGACTAAACAGACTGTTTAAGCATGTATACCGGGTGTGAGGCATGGTGTCCCGAAAACTGAAAAGGGTTGCTCAGTCAACGAAACTTAACACCTTTCACCAAAAATTCTTCTGGTAAATTTTAAAAAAAATTACTTTGACATGAATTAGACGATTTTTCAGTTTCTTTGACTGAGCGACACTTTTCCAGTTCTCGGATCACCGCCCCTTACCTATACCCTGTACATAAAAAAAAGTATTTGATTCGCGTCATTCATCGGAACTACATTCCACGTTAAACATTGTAAACGATTACCTATTACTACTAATAAATAGGTAGGTAAGTACTTATACGCATCTTTTCGAATAAGGCTGGCAAGTTTTAAACTCCATCCCACAGTGTGGATTGGATACACAGTTTTAAACTTATTTTACATATCTCATGCCCTATTATATTAGGGGTTTCCATAGGCTACACAATTAAAAAATAAAAACGTGATTATAATCTGTATTAATCAAAATGTCATCTGTGACATTGACATTAACTTGTAAACATGACTGTCACGTGACAGTCAGACTAGTACAGATTATATCACGTTTTTATTTTTTAATTGTGTAGCCTAAGGAAAATTGATCATTATTCCGTACACCATAGTCCGCGACAACCACTAACATAATTTAATTTATTTCTCTGGAGATAAGGTCGGATATTTTTGATATTTTTTGTATAGAATATGTTATCTTATTCTTCCTTGCAAAAAAAATATCGAGGGATTTTAATAAAATCGGACATGATCCATTGACCCATAGAGTACATTTGACCCTTCTGGTTTTCAAGAAGTGCATAACTACTCTACTAGGCAAGTACGTTTCAAATCTCAAGTTCAAAGAACTGTAGCTATTTGTTTATTTAAACTGCAACAAATAAAGATGTGTTTATTTTAACGGCCAATTAGTTTATCCTGTTGGTTTGTATACTATTTATGTTACGAACTCATGCAACGTGTAATTTGTTACTTGAATTTTACCATAGATAATGCCCTTACGCACATAAAGTTTCACTTTTAATGCAATAAAGGGTAGATTGCATGTCAACGGCCTGCTAAAAGCACCACTTAAAAGTAGGTAACCTAACTATTTGTGACTGTAGAGACCGGCAACTTTACCCCATCGAACTTATTATAACACTCTAATGCACTACATGCGTTCGCCACGTCTGAAAAGTTTTCAGACAGCATAGTGACAAGTTTATAGTGATAGATTATCAGTCTTTATTGCAATATACTGAAACCCTCGATTCCATCTACTGATTCTCATTACGCTACGCGAACAGAAGTAGCTATGTTCTATGTTTTTTTATCAGGGCCAGTCCAGCAATGGAGTAACTCTATTAGAGATTAATAAATAAATGAGGTAGTACCTACTGTAGTGTTTCTAGTATTCCTACTCGTATAGATGAATTTTGGTTATGATTCCATCTCCAAAATCGCACCATGCCTCATCTTGTATTACAGTATCTTAACACATTAGCTGCTAAGCTACTTTTTGGTAAAAGCCGGCCGTGCGCGCCTCAACACGTGTAGCGTGTTCCCCGCACTGCCGTTGCGTTCGTGTCGAAAACTCTACAGCTGTGCGGCCGGCCCGACCTAGCGTGTTCGGCGATAGCAATACGCCAGTGCACGCACAGGCTTAGCTGCTACCGGGCACGCGCCTCGCGTATCGAGGCGCACACGCGTCCGGTAGAGCCGAACACACGTCGTCGGTTCACAGCACAGTCGGTTACTCAAATTCACGCAGCTATGACGCGTGTTTGTGAGCACAGTCGCTACAGTAAGCTCGACACGCATGGGGGATTTTAGCAGTCAAAGTGTTAAGTGGTTACTTTTGTTTCTAAACTTTAAAAAGATAACCCTTAAGCTTGACCTACCATGCTTAATAATAATAACGGCTTGATGTCATAGCAACTAAACTTATCTCTTATCTACGGATTATTTATCTCAAAGAATTTGACCTCATAGCGAGGTTATCATTACCTAAGTATTTTTAAACCATGCGACTTCTTTAACAAAAATTGTAGAGAAATTTCAAACTTCCTAAGTATTTTGTTGCAAGGAAAGCCTTGGAAACAACGAACTATTTTGAAAGGGGCTTAGCATGAAGTCTTTGAAATAAAGCATTTGTTCATTCCAAGTGCTTCTTTCGCTAACAAACAAGTGCACAGTTACAAGAATTCATATCATTTGTGAATCAAAGTGGAAAAGCTGTACAGGTAGATTCCCGAGATTTCATCCAAGCTCGATCAGAATTTAATAAATAACAGCTCTCTTAACAGATATTTAATATTTACGGCAGCCAATCATATTTGAACGGTATTAATTTTTAGTGCTCTCTTTTTGGACAATTGATCCTGCAATGTCCCAACCAAAATACAGGGTGTTCAAAAATAGCTGACCATAAGTATTTTAGGATGTGATTCTACCCATGAAACTCAACGGAATTTTCCTCAAGGAACATAGGTCGAAATATGAAAAAAATGGCCCTTCCATACAAATAGACTCGAGCCGCTCACACCATTATTTGTATGGGAGGGCAATTTTTTTTTTCATATTTCGACCTATGTTCCTTGGGGAAAGTTGTTCAGTTTCATGTGTAGAATAACACCCTAAAATATGGTCACCATTTTTTTCAACTCCCGTAGAGATAAATTACAGACCCACCATACACCACTCATTGTTCGTGAATCGAACTACCGACTTTCAGAGCGGTTCAAACCACTGGACCACGGAAGTGAAGCACGCTTTTTCAGAGCCAGCAAATATTTAATAATCTTTGCTTTTGCACTGTCCAGAGTATTTCCGCTTATTGTGAAGTACGTAAGTCTAAAATAAAAATGTAAGTTATTTTCGTATTTTGAATGCTTTGAAGGCTTTGTGTTCCATCAAGTTATTAAAAATGAGGACAACAACTGGTTTAGTGGAAATGCTACAGCTCAATGTTGCATTTCTCCGTAGTGAAACAATGCAATAATATTTATTTTTCTTATCAAACTGCGACTTACTTCTACAAGTAGGACTTCGTAATCACAGAATGGCGATAAAATACAAACAAAACTTATAATGCATACTTATTTCATACAGTACCTATATAGGTGCTTATTCTTAAATTGCAGTTGATTGTTGGTGCATTCGAAAAAAATTCATGAATTTATTTTAGGTACTGTTTTTTTTTTAATTCAGAACTTCTAATGCTACGATATGCTTTGGTTGTTTATTAAAAAACAACAAGTTTGTGCCGAAGTTTATGTGAACAAAATGTTTGTAAAGTAGACGTAATTTCAAATTACTCGAATATTTAATTCACATTCACTTTTATTTTTCTTACACCTGTAACAATCTTGGGAAATAATGTGCAGTACAGGGTTAGAATAGCATCATCCCATAACTTCCTTCGGGTGTCGTAAAAGGCGACTAAGGGATAAATCCAGGGAATGGGCAGCAGCGTTCCCTGTGAATGGAAAACTTCTACTGCGCTCACCAACCCGCCTGCCAAGCGTGGTGAGTATGGCATATACCCCCTAATTTTGGGGAGGCCCATGTCCAGCAGTAGACTGTTGTGGCGGATGATGATGATGACAGTACTGTACTTAGACTTATACAAGTAATAAAAGATTGTAATTCTGAGAAGGGAACACGTAATGTGAAATATTTGAGCCCTGCCTATGATAACGGAGGAGCGAGAAACGAGCGCACATACTTCAGACTATTATTTATACATTCTGTATTATTTTATACAGGCAATCATTGTTATAATGTTGTCTACTTCCTTGTTAAAAATGTGTATTTGATTAACAAAGAGTAAGTATTTTCACAAAAGTAACTAACTGTAAGTAAGTACCTAGTACTAGTAGGTTGTCAACTAAAACAAAAAACAACAAAAAATATAGCCGCGCTAAAAATACCTACAGCACATTTAATCTGAAACTGGATCTCCAAGACTGCGACAGATTAACTGCTTAAACTACAAGTAATGTCATTAATATTTATTTGACATGCATGTTTGTCAGATTTGAGATTGCTTTGAGCAATAATGATGATATTATCAGTAATTTTTTTCCACTGTAGAGCAGAGTAAGGTAAAAAAAACTAAGAATTTATAAATAGCTATTTTAGACTAGCGTAAATGTTAGGTTTATAAGATCGAGTAGTGGCTTAGGGTACCTAGGTTTGAAGGTTGTGCCAGCGAGGAGTGTAAGCGCGCATAGCAGAGCAGCACACCTAGCGTTCGCAATCTCGCATCAGTCAAGTCAGTCAGCCTGACTGCGCGCGCACAGTCACTCGCGCCGCGGTTAACAGCGTACCAGCGCACGCGAACGCGCACGCGCATTCACCGTTTACACGCGACATTTACTTCACACAATACCTACACCCGCCGAATTAACGCTACTAAATTCTAACTAGGATATTAAGGTGAAATTTAAATTCTAAAAACGCTGTTGCACCTAATATCAATTCGTACATAATATTCCATGGACTTGGATACAATAATCGACCCTACCTGCAACAGGTAAGTGCAAACTCAGCATTTATTATTTAACTAACGATATACTTAGTACATAACATACGCGAACGTAAGTACACGATAATGTCTATGCAATTTGTATTTGGCATAGGATCAAAGTTGTGTGAAGTAAAACAGCTCTTGAACTGATCTTATGACGATAATAGTACCACCGTGAATACATATCGTGACTATGATATGTCTTAGTATAAATAACTATGTAAGCATTTCAATGCTGAAACGTAAACAAACTTCTGTCAAGGTTTGAATAGATTGCCTCCGTATTGCCTCTGAGGATTGTCTACATTATTATTTAAATAATGAAGCTAACTAGATAGAGAATTAAAGTTTTGAAATGTCACCAGTCGCTATTACAATCAAACTTTTGTATACGACCTCATTCCATGTGTGTTCCATTTTCAAGGCAAGTTATTTTTTTTTTGTTACACACGTAACATAATGCATGTACATTATAATGGCTTATTTATTATAATCTTTACCTTGATTCTTTTGCATAAAACATTTCAAAACAAATATTTAAGTTACATATATTCGTATACTGGGTGTAAAAAATAGCTGACCAAACTTTAGGTTGTGAGGAACTGATCAACATGCCCCAGGGAACAAAGGACGAAATAAAAAAAAAAAAAACACCTTACGTTGGGGAAAGTTGTTTCATTATGGGGAGGTTACCCTAAAGTTTGGCAGCATTTATTTTTACACTCGGTATAGTCCTTGGTTCAAAACTGTTGGACGGTAACCTTCGTAACCTAATAGTTCGCCGGTGGCGGTAGCTGGGAGCCGAGAGCGGAGCCCTATAAGTGTCCTAATATACAGCTTATAGGTATATAGCTATAGCCCTAAGTGCTGTTATAATGCAAACATTAAGCGAGCACCGGGACTCGACACACGCTTTTGAGAACTCAATCAGTGTAAACAAAAACTGAAATGAGAAAGACTAAACAATTGGGTATATGGGTTCCTGTAAGTATTTGCTCTATAATACAAAGCGGTTACATCAACTGTTTGACATTTTTCCTTCCGCTATTACGCAGTGTTTTAAAAAAGATTTCAGACTTCTTTGATTAAAAATTTAGTTTCAGTTTTTATGCACTCATACAAACGTCAAAGTAAAAATACATAATTTAACTTTATCGTATTTGAATCTATTTGAATGGATATTAGAATCGTGATATTCATAAGTTTGTTTCATTAAATAAAATAAAAGTTTAGCCCTAGCAAATAAAATCAGACATTAATAAATTGAAAGCGCCGGGAAGCTGCCACTTCAGTGTTAATCTAATAATCACGGG
Source organism: Scrobipalpa atriplicella (assembly GCA_029255725.1). Lineage (NCBI taxonomy): Eukaryota > Metazoa > Arthropoda > Insecta > Lepidoptera > Gelechiidae > Scrobipalpa > Scrobipalpa atriplicella. The sequence continues at coordinate 5,104 of JARACY010002939.1, read as the reverse complement.
CTGTTCATCCGGTCCTCTCTGCCGTCTACCCACAGCCCAGCACGACGACGCACAATCGCGCGAAGACATCAGCAGTCAGCAGTCAGCTACACGGAGTGGGCACCTAACACAAATGCAATTATAAATGCGAAATCAACCAGAGAAAGTTGAGCAGTGAGCGAAAATTTGGGCCATATGATATTGGAAACCATACGTTTACGAGTAAAGCTCTGTGTAACTGTAGCGGTGAGCCGGTGAGAAGTGCAAACCTTTACTCACTCTACAACAATTTCGCGTTCCAACAATCTCTCCGATATTTATGAACAATAAAATTCGCGTGTCGGTTTTGCAATGAAGCGCTAACATTATGTTCACCTTGCGAACTCAGAGTTGGGTGTGGAGCGTCCGCTAAATATGCAGTTATTCTATTGATATATTGCATTCAACCTAAATTTTACGCGCATATGCAATGAATTAGCCATTAATTGTTATTAATCCAATTAGGTCAGATTGTTAAACCAATTGACCTTTTCGGCGGATGGGGTTTTGTGACTCCGGGTGGGCTCTTTATTATGCCACCTGTCTGGATTAAGATCCATTAGATAGACGGAAAGTAGTATTCTAGTATTCGTTCACATACAGCCTCCAAGACAGCACTGGATTTCGGTTTCGGCGTATCTAACAATAATCTCATTTTTATTATTGTAATAAATTATAATAAATAAAAATAAAATAAACAAAATAACTATCTTGATATCGCTTCAAGCACATTATTGAAAGTATTTCAGATTAATAACGGAAAATTCTCGTTCGCAAGGTCAGATGTTCTTTACATCGGGGGAACTAAACAAGGTCCGTCATTCGCAAGAATTTGCGGTTTTATAGTCATTTATAAAATTCACTTATTTATTAACATCATAATGTTTGTTTTCTGTGTTTAGTTTTGTGTAATAAGAGCAAAAATGAAAAAAAGGGACAACTGATGAAAAATCCTACCCTTATAGTGTTTGTGAGTGTATCCGTTTTCGATAAAAAGTGATTTTCGGTATTTTTTATCTGATGCCATACCCAAGTTTCTCATTAGTCATAAAAATACAAAAAGTCTAGCAACTAGAGGTAATTTTCGATTCCCGGCATGGTATTTCTGCAACGCGAGTGTTTTAAATAAACAAAATAAATAAAATTTGTTTATTTCAGGCTATTGACCCATTTAAGGCAAACTTAGAGTCGCTCGTTTCATAAAACTACCAATTCAAGTTTGATTCGATGTGCATTGCGTGGGTAGTTAGAGTATTGATATCCCCAGCTAGTAGATATCCTAAACCTAAAAGCTTTTAACTGCCTGCGTGGTCTAGTGGTGTGGCCCATAATCCCTAGAGGTCGTGGTTTTAGGACAATTTAGTCTACCATAACATACGAAAAAATTGGCCAAGAGCGTGTCGGACACGTCCATATGTAGGGTTCCGTAGCCTTATTATGTTTACTACCTACTTTACAACATGATTATCTTTAGCGTAAACAAAAGCTATAAGTATAACGATTATTTCACCTTTACAGATGAAGTTGTTTTTGTTAAAACGGTTCTCTTAATATTTCGCAAACTATAAATGCTACACTTTTCGCTATAGTTTCCACTACAACTACAACTAAAGAGCTATATTTCATATTATTTTCATAATTTTTGCATTTATAGTTTTGAAGATATGACCGGATACAGACGGACGGACAGACATGGCGAAACTATAAGGGTTCCTTGTTGACTACGGAATCCTAAAAAGGTCTTCGTGCTTGGTGGTCTGCGGTCAGTCCCGGCAGTTTTCTTTCATAGTCGTCGTCAAAGAAACCATGGCAGAGGCCGCTATTTCATTTCTCGGTTAGAAGGGTTCATCGGGTCGTGCATCGACTTGAACTCCCAGTCGAAAATGGAAATACAGCTGGGCAATGTACACTAAATGGTTTGCGATTTGATTTGTAAACTATAGGTTTATGAGACCGACCGATGCCGGTGCCCGAGGCGTCGCGGACGCAGCGCAGCGTGCGTGCCCAGCCTCGTTCCGCATTACCTTCCATCTTAAATACCTACCCAATTGACCACTTCAGACACGGGTTATAAAATCATTTTACCTAGCGAATATTTACTTCTCTTATTTACATGTAGGTAATATTTCAATGTACGAAGCATTACTTCTGACATATTATATTTATACTAAAAGGATTTTTAATATTTCTTACCGATAAACATAAAAACTACTGGACCAATTATACTGTTAGTAAGTAACGTTACTACTTTACTTACTAACAGTATAATTGGTACACTTATACTTTTATTTACGGAAAATATTGCATTACCATGGGAAACCAAGGGCAGCACCGCAATCCAAAGAGTTTGATTGAAAAATTTACAGATAGAGAATACAAATACCTGGTACATAACACGTCCTAAGGTTTAAAATAAGTGTTGTGTCACCTTTAAAATGACGTAATCTACATTTGTATAGTAAATCTCACGAGTTATTCATAAATTGTAAAACTGACTGTTAATGCTATTATAAATTATCAACATAAATATAAATAAAATCATCGGTTATTAATAAGCTATTTTATTTACTATGTACTCAAGCATGGTCATAAAATGAGCAAGTACTTCACAATGGGTACGAGATGTCGTAATTGGCAAAGGCCCTTCTTATTAAAGTTCGTAGTTCGTCCGTAAGTAGTTTGTACGTTAGTAAAGGTACCTACTTCCTACCTACTTCTGGGTTTAATTCCCGGTCGAGGAGATATTGATATACGAGAATTGAATGAGGTAGGTATTTGTCTGGGTGTCAATTTTTGTGTTCGTTCGTTTTAGCAGAAACTATGATAAAGATAGATAGATAGATATATTCTTTATTGCACAGAAAAACAATGTGAACAAATTAAACAATAGTAGTAGTAGTAGAATTTTTTACCAGGCAACCCTTGGGTAGAGGAAATTAAATGTAAATAGTCGTTTATTTTAATACTAGTTTGTTTATGAAGGGTTAATTCACACCAGGAGCCATATTTTTGAACCGCTCGAATCGAATTCGCATGCGAAAGAGCAAGTTTCGCATGCCAATTTGTATGGGAATCGCATGCGAAAGTTACTCTTTCGTGTGCGCATTAGCTTTTGAGCGGTTCAAAAATACGACTCCTGAAACAAACACAACGCGAAGCGGCGCTCACTTCCAAGAGCGTGATACTTAGTACATTATGAAAAAGATAGACATTTCATTGAGAGAACTCGGAAATTCCAGGCCGCGAAATTCTATACGGCGCCTTCAAGCCGCATTAAGCAGCTTCGCGTCGCGTCGCTTTCCGGTGTGGACTGACCTTTAATCATCATCATCATCAGCCACAACAGTCCACTGCTGGACATGGGCTTCCCCAAAATTGGGGGGTATATGCCATACTGACCACGCTTGGCAGGCGGGTTGGTGAGCGCAGTAGAAGTTTTCCATTTACAGGGAATGCTGCTGCCCATTCACTGGATTTATCCCTAAGTCGCCTTTTACGACACCCGCAGGAAGTTATGGGGTGATGCTATTCTATCCCGGCACCAAAATACTTCATGCTTATTCAAGCATTGAGCAATAATTCAATCAAATATAAAACTTACAAATTTCAAAACGTTTTTAAGTTTATCATATTCTAATAATTATGTAAAATGCCTATAATTTATATTATAATCGCACACAAGCAAGTCATATTATGCCACCCACTAAACACAGTGCCCCGTGGCGTTATCAATATAACAATTTTGCATTTCTAACTTATTGCCGTCGCATCAAGCAGACGCGCTGCAACACGAGCCGCAGCGATTGGCACCACAAACAAGTACCTATACAATTGAAATATCTAACTAAATCTATGACTATATAGATATGTAACTAATACCTAGGCTTGCGAGTTATCAAAATTAAAATTTTCCGCACATAACAAATACCTACGACTTTAATGATAATGATAGACTGATTGATCACATAATGTACACTATTACTCGTATTATTACAAAGAGAAAAGCTCTGTTTGTTATATAATTACTATTATAAACCGCTGAAGTAACGCACAACATAAATTACAACTACATTAGTTTACTAAAGAACTTTATTTTTAGTTCTACCGTTAATCAAAATTAGTGTGATTACTCACGTATATAAACGGAAAGCAATATGTAGAGTACATTTTTCTATCCCGCGGCTAAATGAGTTTTACGTGGAAGTTAGTAATTTTCCCGCAGAAAAAGTACACTTTGTCCTTTGTAACATGTTGATTAACTTATTTGCAATTTTTTAATTAAAATGCTATCAGTCTACATCGTCCTACCAAAAAATATCCTTCGGACTTGTTTGGGCGGACACATGTATACACACACGATTTAACATAGTACGCATTTGTTATATTAATGTGGATTATAAGTAGAGCGTTTTGGAACTGAACAATTAGTAAGAAAACATTGGTCTTAACAACACCGTAAATAGTTAATTAATTAATTAAATAGAGTGGAAAAAATACGATCGAAGATGATGTTGGCAAATTTTACCTCACCGCAATTTATGACGAATTAAAGATAAAATTAAACTAGCGAATAGTTCGGAAACAGGCGGCGTATTATTGCGTTCATTCAGGGCCAGACAAAAATAAATCATGATGCAAATTACGCGATCAGCTATCGGCTAGAACAGCATAATTTCGAAGCTGAACAGCGGCCATGGCGGAATAATTAGCACAACATTGCAAGCAGATATGTAGGTAGACACACTCTACTATGATAGAAAATTTACTTTAACATTGGAAAAGAAGCTATTTTAAGAAACGTAATAAAGGCAATACCTGTCCCTTTCTATCCTGACTCTCTCATGATTCTTTTTTTTTTTATGTTATACAGTGGCAACAAAGCATACGGACAACCAGATGGTAAGCAGCACCGTAGCCTATAGCACCTAATACTATCCCACTAGATTTCAGCGCCGCTATCTGAGTAGATAACAGCCTTCTTGATAGCGCCAACAGCACCGGTGACCTGATTATAGTTTGTTTATAAATCGTAAAAAATATGAATTTTAAACTGTTTTTTTTGCAAGGTTTTTCGTAATTAATAACA